>RJWM01041890.1:0-14650 GCA_004363535.1 Dasyprocta punctata | reverse complement strand
TTGAAGTTATGAAAGAAATTTTAAATGCTAAATTCTTTTGATGATTTTCATCCATGTACACAGATATGAACATAGAACATGCACATTCTTTCAAAACAAACATTGAAAAATTGTAAAAGTTAAGCATGAAGTACTTCAAAAAGCTTTTAAAATATAAGCACATGGGCTTCTATCTGTCTCTCCTATTAACACAAGTTGGAAAATACAATAAAATTGTCAAAATGGTCAAACTCAAAAATTTGATGAATGAGAATGAAATGCACAAATTGGTCAAGACATTCGGAATGCTACTGCACCCCTGAGACTGGTGACTGAGACCTCATTCTGGCATCTAATAATCCAAGTCACATAACCAAATTGATATTAAAGAGTTCAATCCCAATTCAACACACCCCACCCCATCAGTGACACACAAGACAGCTGCCATTGAGCATTCCAAGAGTCACTACTGACTCTCGCACTCATACCTCGCTTGGTGCCCTGGTGAAAAGAATTGCTTCTAAACACTCTCTCAGGGTATGAATGGGGTGGACTAGCTAATGATTCACAGATAAGTCCTTTCAATATTTCCATCTATGTTGGTTTCCAGCCAACTTCCTCTACTACGTATCAAAAAAATATGTACTGTTTGTAAGTCAGCTTGACTCCGGGTTTCAGTTTGCCAAGCTTGCAGACTCTTTTAAACAATTATTGTTTATTACTCTATGTTTACTGGATGCACCCTGTATGCAGTACAAAATGAGTATATTTCTTCTGTGGGTTGATACATGTGCATACACATTTTAATTCTTTTAATGATCATTCTGTTTGCTCAGTCCAACACATTTTAAGTCTTAAGTGAACTTCCTTATATTTAGAAATTTGACATGAACAAATTTCTATCAACTTCTTGGCCAAAATCCCTGTTTATAATCCCCAGACTTTATCTCTGATATGTGGATGACTTCAGATTGTACAGACTATCTCTGGTGAGAGAAATGACTCTTAAAAACATTTATATTGTGATCTATTCTCATTAAAAAATTTAGAGACATGAAATAGAATGGGAATGGACCAAATTCCAAGGCATGACTAAATTATAATGAATGTTTACATTAAAAAAATTACAGTCAAGACCCATTTTCATTGATTACCCTCAAAATACTTCCCCTTACTTCACATACCCTCATTTCATCATTGTTGCCACCTCCTGAAGCAGTTCTGGAAGTCCTCCTCCTTCGTAAGTGCCTTTAGTGGTGCTGCTGTGGCTGCCTACATGTCCTGAGGTGATTCAGACTGGCTTCGTAGTCACTTGACCTTAGGGAAGAGTTGGAAATCTCAGGGAGCCAGAGCGCCTGAATGAAGTGGGCGGGGTCACAGCATCAGGTCTCCAGGAGCCTGCGTTCCACTGAAAGGCACTTGGTGGCTGTTTTCTGACTATTTTTAATCACCATTATTACATCCATCCATGAATAAGAGGGCTTCCAGAACTGCTTCGAAATTGTCAAGAGGAGTGGGATAAATGTGTTCCAGGAGAGGTGGAATATTTTGAGTGGGATTAATGGCCATCTGTGTTTTACTATAATGGACTTTTAAAAATTTATATTTTCTCTATATCTTGTGATTACATCTCATACTTGTGTAGGCCCTTATTATTTTATAATGAAGCAGAAAGCACTTACTGGTTGAGAAATGAAGAAAAGAGGTGGTTTCATCTCTTGCGGAAAGGAGAATTTGATTAAAGGGTTCAACTTTGTCAATCTTTGTACCAAATCCGATGGTAGCTGTGAGCTTCCATCATTTCTTCCAGTGCTTTTGATTTATCAAGAGGCTGTGTGGTGTGAATAGTTTTGATTCCACAGCCGTGTATCTCTCGTCAGCTAGGCAAGGATCCCTTCACTTCAGTCACAGAAGGTGGAGACTCAGTTGCCATCATGGTTGTTCATTTCTACTCTTGTTTGCTGATATACAGTTCTCAGTTTCTCCTCTTCCTTTCCTCACCTCTCTCGGGTTGTGAGATCAATTGAGCCATGATGGTTGCATTCCCCATAATGACTAAGTACTGAACATAACAGGGTCTCCTTGTGTTCTTTTCAGCTTGTGCTCCAAAACACGCCATTTTGCGGGGGTCACAGGATAAAGCAAGATGACTATCCTAAGAGGAACAGGTATCTCTTAGGATTTGCATTTTCCCAAAATTGAAATGATGTTGTTCGCTTTTTTGCTATGACATTTTGCACCTATATTCTTTGATGTAACATGTATTTAAACCTTTTGATTGTTTTACAGGTAAGTTCTTTCTTTTCATAATGTACAAGGACACATATTTTTACCACATCTAGGTACAAGGTCCTTTGGGTAGCTAATTTGCATATATTTTCTCTTATTATGTGGGTTTGGATTCACTTTTATGATGATGATCTTTGAAGTAGAATTTTTAAAAAAGTTTTAATTTTTTGTTTTCTTTTTTTGAGACAGAGTCTCACTGTGCAGTTCTGGCTGGTCTTGAACTTACTTTGTAGCCCAAACTGGCCTCAAACTTGCAAGGATGCTCCTGCCTCAGTCTCCTGGGTGCTGGGATTGTAGGCATGCGCTTCCACATCTGGCTTAAATATATTTTTTGATGTTTAATTTATCTGTATTTTTCTTTTGTTCATTTTTCTTTTGGTGCCATATTTAGGAAAGCACTGACTATTCCAATGTAAAAATAATGTACATCTATATTTTCTTCTGAGAGTTTCATGCTGTATCATCTGGACTTAGATATTTGATGTATTTTGATTTAATTTTGTGAATCTGGTATGAGGTAAGGCGTGGATCTTTGCTCTTCTGCATGTGAATATCTAATGTTCTCTCACTGTTTATTCTCCACTTAATTTGTTGACTTGTTTGTTTTCACGTGCTTTATCTACTGTGTTAGCTTCACTGCGTTAGATTTTCATTTAGACCACCATAGACAGGGTGGTTTAGCAATGGGAATTTTCTCATGGTGCTGGTGGTTGGCTGTTCCAGGGCAAGGCAGTGGCCAGTTGCTGGTGCAGAGACAGTCGTCCTCTCGATGTGGATGCACACATGGGGTGAGGAAGGTCAAGGTCTTCTCTGCCTCTTCTTACAGTCGTGAATTTTATTGAGTCAGAGTCCTGCACATAGGACTTCATTTAACAGGAACTACATCCACAAAGGCCTTATTTTCAGCACAATCACCCTGAAAGTTGTGGCTTCAATATATGAGATTTGGGGAATACAAACATCTGGTCCATAAAGTTCTCTTACAGATATTTATTAGTTTCTGTGTGGTCTGCCAAATTGAAAATCCCTTGCTTTACTTTTTCCTGCAGTATTTCTCTTCGGTAGAATAAGTATCAAGTAATAGTATGCACTGGGTAAGTATTTCTTGATTTAATGAATCTATCATTCTAATAAAAATATATGAAGTCATGAGCTAAATATATCTGACTTGGAACACATTTGTGATATATTTGAAGACCACCTTTTTATAGTTATATTATGTGTTATAAAGGGTAAATCTTAAACATCTCCAAAAACCTATGCATTAAATACTTATTTTTGAGCCTGGCACAATTAGGTAGTGGGACTTTAAGAATTTGGACAAGTGGAAGTCTTCAGGTCATTACGGGGATGCTTTGAAGGGAATTGTGGCTCTCTGCCCCATTCCTCGCTTTCTCTTTCACTTCCTACTGATGAGGGGAGGTTTTTTCTTTTTTCTCTTTCCATGAAATTTTGCCATAATGTAGTACTGAGTCTTAGGCCCAAAACAAGGAAAATTGATCATGAACAAAATACCCC
The DNA here is from genome assembly GCA_004363535.1 of Dasyprocta punctata. Classification (NCBI taxonomy): domain Eukaryota; kingdom Metazoa; phylum Chordata; class Mammalia; order Rodentia; family Dasyproctidae; genus Dasyprocta; species Dasyprocta punctata. The sequence continues at coordinate 10,864 of RJWM01041890.1, read as the reverse complement.
GCAAAACTGTGAGCCAAAGTGAAACTTTTCTCATTATGAGAGCACTGCCTAAGGTAAGGACATTGTCTCATCAGTGGTCACAGGAAAAAAGGAGTGAAGAGAATATTACAATGATTTCTCACTCACTTAACTTCATTGTGAAACACAGTTTCAGTTTGCAAAATATTTATAAGCAGAATTTTTACGTGAATTAAATATTTCTGAACCTTAGTGATACTTATTTTATTTAGATTACCAAAGTAAGACGGAGATAATGTATTTGAGATCTGTTAATAAAATAATTTCCTAAATAAATGAAAATGTACTATTAGTTAATATCTCACATTTAATGGCATGTATTTCATGCATTTAAATTGATCCCAAATACCATAATCCATTTTTATATCAAATGATAGTTTATTTATCTGTTCCTTTGAATATATAGAAATAGAGTTTCCAGTTTTAACTGGATAATCAAAAATGTTAGAAACAAATTTTTCCACTGTAATCAACCTGCAAGCCCAGACACAAAACAAACACACAAAAACTAGAAACAGGAGAAGAACAAATTGCCTCCAAAATCTTCCAGCACTCCACAGTGGGTGGAAGGGGCAGAAACCGAAAGCTACACTCCTGAATTATTTGAAATTATATCAAGGGAGATAGCAAGCCAAATGAATAAGGCATTTGGAAAGCTTACAGAAATTATAAATTAACAAATATTGGGCCAAATAAACAAAATGATCAGTGAGTCTACAGAAGACACTAACAAAAAGTTAGCAGAGGGAAACAGTGATACAAGCAGGAATGACCAGCATGGAAAAGAATTAGAGCTGATGAAAAGGCTCCAAATAGAAATTCAGGAGATTAAAAATTCCATGAAAAGTATGCGCAGCAGAAGTGATCACCGTGAGGACAGAATGTGAGAGTAGTAGCCAAGGTTATTGTTGGTGACCAATTAATAAGTGAAACATTAAAAACAACAAGAGGGAGCCGGTTGTGGTGGCGCACGCCTTTAATCCCAGCACTCAGGAGGCTGAGGTAGGCGGAGCGTTGTGAGTTCGAGGCCTGCTTGGGCTACAACACGAGCGCAAGGCTGGCCTGAGCTACATAGTGCGACCCTGCCTCAAAAAACCAGGGCTGGGAGTTTGGCTCAGCGGCTTAAGCGCTTGCCTAACAACAAGAGGACATGAAAACTGGATCCTACAGCTCCTAGATGACACAGAGAAGACTAATTTAAGTTTAATTAAAATTAATAAATAATCAGAAGACAGCACAAATGGTTTAAAAACCTGTCTGCTGAAATAATATCAGAAAATTTTCCAAAGAAGGGAAAAGAATATAACATACAGATAAATGAGGAATGTAAACTCAAATTGTCACTGCCACTAAAAATTCTCTCCAAGCAACATCCAGTTAAAATCCTGGAAGTCCAATAAAAGAGCAAAATTTTGCCAGATGAGTTGGCACATGCCTGTAATTCCACCACTCAGAAGGCTGAGGTAGGATGATTGCCAAGCATCTGAGACTAGGCTGGGTCATACAGTGAGTTTATGTCCAGCCTGAACTATTGAGCAAGATCCAGTCTCAAGCAAAGCAAAAAACAAAACAAAACAAAACAAAACAAAACAAAACAAAAAATTTAAAAAAGAGGTTAGAGAAAAAGAATGAATCACTTGTAAGGATAACCCCATTAGAATTATGGCAGACTTCCCAATGTGAACTGTAGAACTTTGAGTTCCCTCATCACAAAACAAAAACAAAAACAAAGATAAAAATAAAAACAAAAGCAAAAATAAAACAAAACAAATTCCAGCCAAGGCTGATACAGTGTGCAAAGCTCTTCATTTCAAAATTGATATTGAATGATAAGATTTTTTGATGATAAGGAACACCTATGGAAATTCATGACTACTAACTGGGCACTCCAAAAACCTCTACACCATATCCTAGAAAGCGACAAGGAAACTAACAATGACACAATGTCTGTAGAAAGAAATCACAAGGTAGGGTGAGCAGTTAAGTTGAAGTGAAGAACAGGGTGTCAGCAAGAGGAAGATGAGGCCGATAAGGCAGTAAGGAGAATAAGTCAGTACCTATCAGCAATAACTCTCAATGTGAGTGCTTAAATTCCCCAATCAAAAGACATAGATTGAAAAAAATGGATCAGGAAGAAAAATCCAGTGGTATATTGTGTACAAGATACACACTGAATTCAGAATAAACTTACAGGCTAAAAACAAAGGGGAGAACACAATATTCCATGTAATATGACTCTGAAAAATAGCAGGTGTAGCTACACTATATAAACGAACAAAGCCAAATTCAAGTCAAAACTGATAAAAAGAGGCAGAGAAGTTTACTACATATTGGCTAAAGTGACAGCTGAACTGAAGATGTAACAATTACGAACTTCTATGAAGTGGACAAAGGCACACCCAACTTCATGACACAAGTACAGCTGGACACAAAATTTGAAAAAAGAAAAACAATTATAGCAGAGGACCTCAGTACCACAATATCACTATTACACTAAATTAGACAAAATAGAGGCAAAGAAATATCAGAGATCTATAATACCGTCAAATAAGTGAACTTAATATAGCTACAGAATGTTCTGCCTAACAGCTCCAGATACAGATTCTTTTCAGCAGCACCTTGAACTACTACAAAATAGACCACATAGTAGCCATTAAACAAACCTGTGTGAATGTGAAAGACTGAAAATGTATCGTGCATCTTATCAGATCACAGTGCAAGAATGCTAGAGTTTACTAGCAAATATAAACAGAGAAGTTATGCAGATGCATGTAAAGTGAATAACACACTCTTAACTAAACAATGGGTTATAGAAGAAATCAAGGGAGAAATAAGATAGTTTCTAGAACTAAATGATAATGCCAGCAAAATATGCCAGAACTTGTGGGACATAATGAAGGTGTTCCTAAGGGGAAAGTTTATAGCAGAATGCCCACATCAGAAAAACAGAGTGAACCCAAATAAACAACCTAATGATGCACTGAAAAGTTCTACAAAGTAAGAATAATCCAAAACCAAAGCTAGTAAAAGGAAGGAACTTAAAGATCAGGGCAAAAATCAATGGAATTGAGACTAAAGAAACACAAAAGTCAGTGTATTTAAGCTTTGGTTCTTCAAAAGAATGGATAAAATGGATAAAGTTGTGGTCAATCTAACCAAAAAAAAGAAAAAAAAAAAAAAAGAAAGAAAAGACAAAACAGTACAACTACAAATGAAAATGGTGAAATCACAAGAAGTATTGCCAAAATAAAAAAAGATCATTAAAAACTACTTCACAAACATCTATGCTAACAAAATAAAGAATTTAAAAGAAGTAGATAGATACTTACAAATTACTAAAACTGACCTGAGAAGTTTAAAATTCATGAAAAATCTAGTGACAGGCAATGAAATTGAAGCAATAACAATAATAATAATAATAATGCTATCAACAAAAAAGCCCATATTCAGATAGACTCATTACTGAATTCTACAAAACCTTCAGGGAAGAACTAACACTAATACTTCTCAAGATCTTTATTTAAATTGAAGAGAAAGTAGTAACCCAATGTCAAACTTGGAAGCTAGCATTACCCTAATTCAAAAATGAAACACTGATCCAGCCAAAAAAGGAAAATTATGGATTAATGTCTTTAATGAATACAGATGTAAAAATCCCCAAAAAGGTACTGGCAAAGAGAATGCATCAGATCATCAGAAAGATCGCACACCATGCCCAAGTAGTCTTCATCCTAGGGATGCAAGAATGGTTTAACATACACAAATCAGTAAATGGAATCCATCACCTAAAAAGATGCAGAATATCATATGACCCTCTCAACAGGTGCAGAAAAGACCTGGACAAAATCCAACACCCTTTCATGGTAAAAAACAGTGAACAGAAGAGATACAGAAGGCCGTTATCTTAGATAAGAGCTCTTTGTGGCAAACCACCAATATCATATTAAATGCAGAAAAATGATTTCTCTCTAAAATCAGAAATTAGACAAGCACATTCACTACCACCATTCTTGTTCAACATGACACTTGAATTATTAGCAAGACTAATCAGATAAGAAAAATAAATTAAAGTGATATATACAGGAAAAAAAATGTCAAATTTCATTGTTTGCAGATGACGTGATTCTCCTTACAGAAGACCCCTAAAATTTACAAAAGACTCTTATATTTAAGAACCAAATTTATTAATGTAGCAAGGTGCAATCTCAATACACAAAAATCAATAGCATTCTTGTACACTAATAACTAACTCAGCAAGAAAGAAATCAGGAGAAAAAATATCATTCACAATAGCACCAAGAGAAATGAATTACTTAGGAATTAATTTGACTTAGGAAGTGAAAATCCTCTAAAATGCAAAAAGACATTAAGGAGGACATCAGGAAATTGAAAACTATCAGCTGTTCTGGACAGGCAGAACCAATATAACCAAAATGGTTGTACTTCCAATATTGATTTACAGATTCAGTACAGTCCCAATTAAACATTAGAGTTTGCTTCACAGAATTGGAACAAACAGCACTAAAATTCATACTGAATCAAAAAAGATGTAGAACAGCAAAAGCAATCTTGGGTAACAATTGCAAAGTGGGAGGCAATAGAGTCCCAGACTTGAAGTTATATTACAAAGCTACAGTGAAAAAGACAGCAGGGTACTGGCACAAAAACAGACAAGAGGATAGGGGAACGAAGCAGAGGATGCAGAAACAACCCCAGGCACAGCCACCTATTTGATGTATTACCAAGGGATTAAAAATGTACAATGGAGAAAAGGTAGCCTCTTTAATAAACGGTGTTGGGAAAACTGGCTACGCATGTGCAGAAGACTGAGTCTAGATCCGCATCTTTCACCATGTAGTAAACTACCTGAAAATAGATCAAAGAACTATATGTTAAAACAGAAACACTTAATGTACTGGAAGATAAAATAGGTAAAATTCTTCAAGGAGTAGGTACAGGCAAAGACTTGCTAAACAGAACATCAATTGTACAGGAAATAGCACTGAGAGTCAACAAATGGGTCGGATTAAATATCTTCTGCACAACAAAAGAAACAACCGAGAGATTGAAAAGTGAACCTACAGAATGCAAAAAGAAAAAAAGAAAAAGAAAAAGAACAAACAAGCCAGTTATTCTTCAAAGGACTAATATCTAGAATACATAAAGAACTCAAAAAATTTAATCCCCCAAAACAAAAGACTAATCAATCCAAAAGTGAGCAAGTGAGATGAATAGACATCTCTTAGAAAGACATATTGGCAACAAATACATAAAGAAATGCTCAGCATCACTGGTAAGTAAAGAAATGCAAATATGCAAATTAAAACAATGGGGATTATGTCTCTTTCCAGAAAGGATGGCCATCATCAGGAAATCAAACAAGAACTAGTGCTGGTGAGGCTGGAGGTAAAAGGAACCCAGCTATGTTGTTGGTGAGGATGCAAACTAGTACAAACACTATGGAAATCAGTATAGAAATTCCTCATACACCAGAGCTACAAGTTCGACTTTACCCAGTTAGTCCCCTTCTAGATGTCTTTCCAAGAGAGTTCAAGACTTCATTTTACAGTGATCCAAGCATATCCATATTTATCACAGTGTGATTCATAATAGGTAAATCTTGGAAGTGACCTGTATGTCCATCCACAAATGAATGAATACAGCAAATATGGCATTTACACACAATGGGATACTACACTACCATTAAGAAAGATGAACTCGGGTTATTTGTAGGACAGTGGATGCCCTTAAGATCATAATGCTAAGTGAAATGAGTTAGGCACACAAACTTAAATGTCACAGGGTTTTTCTCATATGTGAAACCCAAATAATAAATAAAGAGCAAAATTAGACATAATAGAAAAAAGTAGGGAGACAGGTTTTTCTCAAATGGGAAGGGAATCCAGAGATGGGGGGAGGAGGGAGGGAAGTGAAAGGGGATGAGAGAAGGAATTGCGAGGTGTACCGACTCCACACAAGGAGTGTGAACATTGCATACTGCACACGTGTACTAATAAAATATTGCATAGGACCCCATTAATATGTACTCTTTTTATGCTTTTATATACCAGCTAAAAACATTTTTTTTTTTTTTGGAAAAAAGCCATAGGGGTGGGAGACATGTCTGTTATCCAAGCAGGGAAAGGGGTAGACTAAATTATTCCTATATGGTCTTTCACCTCCACGTTGAGGTCGAATTAACGATGGCACCCATTCAGTGCAGAGACCTCTTGGACAGAAGAAGAGGGTATTCCAAGGCCTTAACATCAATTCCCATTTCTCATCTCCTGAAGTCTCCCTGGAGAGTGTGGAGGGGTTGTGTGCGAACTGGTGTCTGTTACATATATTTCCTGGTTCCAGCAACTCAGCGTGTGTGGAGTCCTGTCCTACTTGGCCAGAGGTCACACAACCCTCAAGTGTCACTTCCCGAATGATGCATGGTTCAGAATTCAGTACCTTTACCTGCCATAGATTACAGGTCTATGGAAGTTTTGCAAGCATCTGGCTTTCCTATGCAACTGACACCTGCTTTATAGATAGTTACAAATTAGTTATCCCTGTATTCTTTCTAGCATGTAAAATAAAACTTGTACATAATAATGGTTCAATAAGTGTTTGTTTCCTAGATCAGTACTTTCCCACGGTCACTTGCTTCAAGGAACTGCATTCTCAGGGGTAGAGGGATGTTCTTCAAACAGTAACTTGGTGTTCCTTCAGCAACTACAGGGCAAAAGCGTGCCTAAGAATCTGCTCATGGGGTCAATTATAAAACAACAATGGATGCAACTGGAGAGCATACTCATAAGGGAAATAAACCAGACCCGCCTCTGTAAACATATTGTCTCACTAGTGTGAGAAGCTGAACGAGTAAATAAGATCCAAAGTGCACAATAGGTATTGGAATTGGGAAGAAACTGCTCAAAAGGAAAGAGAAACTGCGATGGGAGGAAGGGGAAAGAAGGAAGGGAAATGGGAAAAATGCATAGTTAAAATAGTCATACAGCTCGTTTCTCTTATTTCATCACAAAGAAAGGTTTGCACTAATGTAGTTTAGACAATATTTCATGCATTTATCTGTTTCATACTGGGAATTGAACTCATGTCTTGTACTCTGAGTAGCTACCACAAAGATAACAATATTCAATGTAATAATTATTGTTATTGACCTACTAGCCTGTTTTGAAACTGTTTCATTGTTATTTTCAATTTTTTTTCTTTAAAATAAAAAGAAATTAAAAGCAACAACAACAGAAGGAGGCAAAAGTTAATTACTTGCTTTTTTATAAGCTAATTTCTAAATAGATTGATTCTCTCCCTGGGTTAAATACTGCTAATTCTCCCATCCTTCAGTGTTCCATGAAGAGTATTGAACATTCCATGAGCAATAAGCTTAGCAAGGGTGTGAGCATTATATACAGACCATCTCCATATATATTTTTAGCATAGCATTATGCACTATTATTAATTATGCCAAGATTTACTTGTATTTGTATTAACCTTGCTTTTCTTACAACATGCACTGTGATAACAATGTGTCTTAGCAGTCTATTGTTCTTTTTCAGAAATGCATTTCATCGGAAATAACACAAAGCCTGCTAACACATGGATTTATTTTTCTCGCTTAATAGAAAGCCCGGCATTGAGAACAGAACGGGGTTTAAGTCCAGTGATGGTATCAGGTCTCAGGTACCTTTCAGGATTTCAGTGCGCCATTCCAGGGTCTGGCTTCTACCCTGCATGTGGCGAAAGAGCTTTATTTATTTACATACTGGGCGAGAAAGAAGAAATGAGGAAGTGCAAAAGGGGAGGCCCGCCCGTCACACTTCGCGTTTTTTAAGAAGTCATCAGCACAGATTTTCTTGTGTGCTGACCAGAACTGGATTACATGGCCATTTTCTCACTAAGGAATGGGAGAAGAAAATCAGGAACATGTCGTGAATGCTTTGGTTAATCCTATACTGTATTTATAGCACATGTCTTTCCTCGTCGCTCCCTGGGCTCCTGCACTGCACTTTCTCGAGATCTCCACAGCCTTAGATTCAAATACAGTGCTGCATACTATTAATTCAGATTTTTCTATGTCTTTTATAAGGTTTCCTTAATCATAAGGAAAATAAACATAAGAGATCATACTTACTAGTACAGTATTTATTCAGGGCTAACGTAGTACTTTTCATAATAATTCAACAATGTTTACTCTGTAGAGTGTCAAGGAAGAACTGGGTCTTAGATTGAACAAGTTATCAGAAGTTAAAAATCCTCTTTAAATTTTGTTTAGGCATACATTAAGCCTTTTCCTTTTCCTCCTCTTCTTCATCCTCTACATCACCACCACCACTACCACCATCATCATCATCAATCTTTCCTTCATGAAAGGATTTTTGGAGTGTGTTTCTAGCAGTCAAACTGATACACATTAAGGTAATTACACCGTCAAATGATTTTAACACGTACTGCATAAAACAAAGTTCTGTTTATTTATTCGATCATGTTTCCTTCCCAGCTGAATGATAAACTTTTTGAGTGTGGTGGAAGGGGATGTGTCGTTTCTGCCTTCAAATCCAGGATCTGGTGCAGTGTTTGGTGCTAAGTAGATGGCAAATAAAGTATTTTTTGATGAATATTAGATTTGTGACTATGGAACGAACTGAGGGGAAATCTGAAAGCGGGTACCTTGTTTAAGCCTCTGCTTACCAAAATAATTACCAGGTGGGTTTTTAAAATGTCAAAGTTTTAAAATTTACAATGCCAAAAACTTCCATGAGTTTCAAAACATAAAGAAAAATAGAAAAGTTCTACCTACCTCACCTGTTTTCCAGCTGCCAAGTTAGTTTTCCTAAAGGCAACCCTTTGTGTCAACTTCTTGGATATGTATAAGAAAAAGTCTATGAGCAAGTGTTCTCGTGTGCGCGCACACACATATATAATTTTACTGTCTTTCCCAAGTGAAAGCACACTGCATTCTTGCTCTGTAACTTGATATTTTTACCCAATGGCACGTACTGTACAGTATTTCAGGGCATACAGGATTCACTCATTGTGTTAGCAGTGGCTTAGGATCTCACTGCGGGCCCTGAATGGAGAGGGCCTGTTTAAGTGGTTTTCTCTGCACTTTATGAACATTTCATGCATTTAGGATAAATTCTGAGGTGTGAATTTATTGTGTCAAAGTGGATGTGAGCTATAAATGTAGTGGATTGACAAACTGTCCTCCACCCGGTTGTATGACTACATACTTCCACCCCTGATGGATGCGTATCTGCTTCTCTTCAGCCTGGATGATACTGCACGTCTTCCTCATCCACTCCATACAAGTCTCTTAAATAATTGTGGAGCAAAGTGGTCTTTTATGGGTTTCAAATTCATTCCAATGTTATCTGCAACATTATATCCCATTTTGTGTTTTTATTGTTTTTTACCTGAATCTAAATTCCTTTCTACTTTCCTTCCCTTCTTCTCTTCATTTTATAGTTTGGTTATGGCTTCTCCTTTATAAAAATTTTTGCCAGTCTTTCATTTTGTAAATGTGTGTGTGAGAGAGAAGGAGGAAAATATATGGCTTGTTGTTTAAATAAGCTTTTAAATTAATTATGAACACATGTATATGGGTTACACTAATTTTAGGCAAAAGAAGGAAGCAGTTTCATGAAGATCTAACACTACTGGAGGGTACACAGCTAAGGTAAAACTGTTTGCTTTTAAATTTAAACTCTCTTCTCTGGAACAGGGTCATTTGATTATAATGAAAGTGTCTACATAGTTTTATCAATAATTTGTACTATCATTTATGATTTCAAAACAGTTTAACTGAAGGAAATGTCTGTTATTCAGTGAAGCACCGAAAGGTTAGCAGGTGTAAATATTTTGTATGACTCCACTTGTAATGCAGCAAATTCAACTTTGTTCTACCACGTATTTAAACATTTTGAAGAAAAAAAAGGGCTGGAATCTTTACAAATAATCAAGCTGGAGCTGGAGTTAGACACCTTGAGGTTACTTACAGTGTCAATTGCATTGTAGATATCTTAACTGCACACCGGAAACTTTCTTAGGGACTTTCTTTGTTTTAAAAAGTTGCATCCTTGTGTGACCCTATGTGGTATAAAACACGATTATTCCTAGGTAGCAGGTGAGGCTCCAAAGACAGTTAAGTACCCACTTATTGGGACAGACGTTGGTATTTCTCATAATGTCTAACTCAGGATCAAAGCCCCTTCCTTAACTGCAAAGTAATGCTATTGTCAAACTTTGTAGAATAAAATCAATTATTTCCATGCGAAATGTGCAACTTGAGAAGTGATATTTGCGAGGGACTTGAGCGAAGCCATCAATGGTCAGTGTTCAGGCAAGGCTACTCCTGATAAAATGAGTCTCTCGTATAAGAGTCAAGCTTCTGAGGTTTCCTGCCATGAAACAGTGAAAATGAAGGATTTGGGGATATTATGAGGAAATAAAAAGATAGTTAAATGCTAGCAAATAAAAAGACGCTAGTGCCTCCCAAAATATCATTTGAAAACTGATTGAAGTTGACCCAGACTAATCAAAATTAAATGACAATTGTCATGCATTGACAAAATGTAGGCAGTGGGCAAATTTAGCTATTAGAAGTAAATTTTCTAAAATACTGTCCTAAACTACAATTAAATCTGAAGAGTGGTGTGTTCCTAAATCTAGAGATCATTTAGTTTTCCTTTTAAAAAAATATCCAGTTTAATATAAAAAGTTACTAGTGAGTGCTGTAGTTTCCTAGGCGGTGTCTTCGATATTTGCATTAAAATCATTAGACATTGTATTACTTTGTTAATCTTAGTAGGGGTTATTTAAGTACGTATATTAACTATATATA
>RJWM01041889.1:0-14637 GCA_004363535.1 Dasyprocta punctata | reverse complement strand
TGATGTAAGGTATACTCTCATTTTCTGTATTTTTGTCTACAGATGAAGGTGTGGGAAATGGTGAAATCTGTGTAAAATTCATAGGCCCTGGCAAGGTATCTTTCCAACATTGATCCTACTAGTATCCTCTTATAAAAACGAATTCTAAGACTAGTTCTCAGTTGCCCTTTCTAGACATCTTCCCCTACTCCACATTTTCAAGGGCAATGAAGTCATGGATTTTAGCAGGACTTTCCTTTCCTCTTTCTTCTGTAATATCTGCATCACCACCACCCCAGTCAGTCAAATGTAGCTGCATTCACAGACACAGAAAACAACATGGGTCAAATCTGTTTGTAGAATTATTTTTAAGAAAACTTCAGCCTAGAGCTTGTGAGGATTTCATCTAATGCATGCAGTACCCCAAGTCGCCACAGGGTGGGAGGTATGGCCACGAAATGTGAACCATGAATGGGCTTGTGCCGCCTGGGACTGAGCGGAGACAGCCGTGTAGGGAATGGAACCTTTCCGCTTTGCATAGCTCACTGTCAGTCTGATGTTTAAAATGTACAATTTCCTATATTCCTGAACAAGCCTAGTTCTACTTGTAACATAGGAAAGGGACAGGCTAAAAAATGGACTTAAGAAATGAAAGCGCAGCCCGAGAATAACAGGCCGCTGCCTCGTGTGGAAACGGGGGTGAGCCGGGAGCCGGCCGCTCTCAGGATCCGCTTGTCCTGGCGACACTGAAGTCACTTTAGATCTCTGGGCTTCTTTGTCGTCTCAGGGTGTGAGGAGAGGGCACGCGTCACTGACCAGCTGTCGGAGTTCCCGAGAGCCTCTGATCTGTGGAGAGAAGGATATTTGCACAGCCTTGGTGTGAGGTGAGGGTCTGAGGCAGTATCACGGCGTTAGGAAAGGAAAAATTGTAAAAGATTTCTGGTTCAGGATACTTGAAGATAAAGAAGTGTCACATTTCTTTATTTTTTAAAAGTCAAATCAAACCAGACCTCCAGGAGTCAAAGCTCCCAGGGAGGAGAAAGCTTGCGGGAAGATCGGTCTTTCATGGAGGACTTTGGCTTGAAAAAATGAGTGAGTTGGCTTCTCTGCTGTGCTTTCAACAATAGTGCAAAGTCATTTAACTGACCTGCAGCAGGGAGATGCACAACAACAAGCAGACAACACTGATCCTGCTTAGTGCCTGAAAGCACGAAGCCATAATTAAAGGCAGAATGTTCAGCCTTACTCGCTTTAAAACTAAAGCCAGGAGCGGGCAACGGCATTTGGAGTGACGTGGGTACCGTGTTCATACGCTCACTTCATTCATTCCTTCCTCACTTTTTGGAACCAGGAATGCTGAGGTAACCAGTTTCTCATGAACTTTGTGGTCAAGTGGGTGGTTCAGACAACTGAACTAATGAACGAGCAGAAAAATAAGTGTGTTGTTTGAAATATGACATGTATTAAACAAATTAAGTATCTCCTACCGACATAGGGGAAAGAAACTCCCAACCTACAAGCTGTTCGGTAAGAGTTCATGTTCTCTAAAACTGAAAAATGAATTTTAGGAACAACAGAGATTAAAAGCAGAATGTATTTATTAAGAGACAGAAAGCTTCTAAGAGAGAGATAGAAGGGGTCCCAAGTGGGATACCAAAGACTGTCTTTTCTAGGGACTTTTGTAGAGCAAAACCACAAGGTCAGGCTTGCCCAATGTGGGGAAAGAATGGGAACTCACAAGGTGGGCACGAGGTGGGCCAGAACTATGATCAACCAATAAGATTACAAGAATAATTGTTCAGGTAAAATTGATTAAACTGGGGACAAATGGGGAAGTGAGTCATGTAGCAAGTGGGCGTGAATGTATAGCAAGGGCTGTGTCTGTAGGGGTTTGGGTTGGTGACTCCTGGTTTCTTTAGGGTGATAGAGACCTGCTTAGAATATCAATCCCTGACGTTTATCCTTAGGATGTGGGTGTATTTGTTTGGTCTTTTGTCTGGCCCACAGCAGGAGGTGCCTGTTACCCCCACAAATGAAGGGTCTCTGGTCCTCTGCACTGGTTTCTTTGAGGGTCCAGCCCTGTCTGACTGCCTGTATTATTTCTATCTAACTCAGCTGCCTGTAACACTGTGTTTTAAGCAGACTGTTAGGTCCTGGGGCTATAAGATGAATAAGTTTGTTTCAATTAAAGGTTGAGTGTTGCTTACTTCAGTATTTGAATTTTTTTTTCAAATTTTGGAATGCTTGCATTTACATAATGAGATATTGTAGAACTGGGAGGTAGAACCCGAATCTAAACATAGAGTTATTTATGTTTCATAAAGACCTTATACACAAAGCTAAAGATAACTTTATGCAACATTTTTTGTGTGCCTGCCTTTTGGTGTGACCTACTTCCTGAGGTCAGATTTGGGGGAATTTGGAAGTTTGGATTTTCAGATTAGAGATTCCTGTCCTGTATTCCCAGTATTAAGTTATGGTCAGTACTTACCATCCACTAGCTAGTGGCATTAAACCTCAATTTACACATCAGTGTAATGGCATTATGATAGACTCTACCTGCAGGTTAGTGAAGAAATGATATAAATGTTTTAATTAGAAGATAGAACAAAATATTAAATAGAATGCTTGTAGAATGATAAAAAGGATACAAAAACAAGAAACTCTGTAAGTACTGTAGTGAAAGAAAGAAATATCAAGTGCTTAGAACAGTGGAAAGCACTAAATGCTACCTATTGGTATAATTACTAATATTTCATGAGCTCCCATTTATTGTGGGAGGTGAACTTATAATTGGGTGACAGTATGATCTGCTAGGGGAGAGACAGGTACACAACCAGAGCATCTGAGACATTTAGGGATAGACTTGGGAAGGAGATAGGTTTAGGAATTCGTCAGCACTCCTTCCCCTCAAAAAAAAAATAGGAATAGAAATGAGATAAAGAGGAGTATCCATCCATCCATCCATCCATCCATCTGTCCATCTATCCATTCATCCATCCAACCACTGCAGAGGAAGCAGTGAGGGCAAAACTGGAGGTACGGTGGGAAGATCAATGTGCTTTATATGCATTTTCATAAATTGAGATAACCCAGCAAGCTGGCATCCAGTTATACAAATAATTCTATTTACAGAGAAGCCAGAGGTGGGCCAAACCAGAGTAGCATGTGTGTGTGTGTGCGTGCATGTGTGTGTGTAGATGGGTCCTTTCTGGCGCCCTCAGGCAGATGAGTTAACTTCTCAGTCAACATGAAGGCTTGCAGCTGGTTTTGCTGAAATTTTCATTTGGATAATGATGTTGGGGTATCAAGGAGAAACAAGCTAAAACGGATTGCTGAACAGTTTCTCTCCCCTGCATTCTTTGGGAGCTGTCTTCCAGCAAGAGCCTTGGATGCCCTTGCTGTCGGGGAGAGGCCTCTGTGGAGACTGCGTGGGGACTCTGAGCAGTGTGGGGCCAGAGTTGCAGGAACTCACGGGCACCCCTGTGAATAGAGCAGATGTGCTGGCGGGTGTCTGGGCTGGGTTAAATCTGCTTTCGGTGCCCCTTCAAAAGGTCTGTGGTTTCATTTCTTTACTGAGCAACTGACACCGTTTGGTTACCACCAAGGTGCAGCTGTAGTGAAATACTATTGAGGCAGCATCTTTCTAAGTGGTTGACTTTTTTCTTAGAAATTACTACAAAATGAGTTAATCAGGGGTGCTGGAACTTTTTCCTGGTTGGCTACTGCACCCAGTAGGTTTAGTCAATCTTTCTCCTCTAAGAACTTCTCAGTATTCCTGTAACTTTCTACTCCTTTTAAATTTCCTGGCTGATACCTACATTAATCTGTTTTTCATTTCTTTAACAAAATACCTGAGGCTGGGTATTTCATAGGGAGAAGAGTTTTATTTGGCTGACAGTCATGGAGGGTCAAGGGCATGGCACAGTGGTCCAACTCTGATGAGGACCTCGTGGTGGTGGCATTGAAATGGAGAGAGAGAGAGAGAGAGAGAGAGAGAGAGAGAGAGAGAGTCACCTCTCAAGTTTGGAGATCGGAAGCCAGACATGAGAAGGGCTCTTTCATAAACACTTGTTCTTATGGGAACTAACTCAGGGTTCAACAAGAACTACCTCAGTTCCATCTCGGGGAAGTTCCCAGTGACCCAACCAAATCCTGCCGGGCTCCACCTCTGAAGGATTTACCACCACGCTTTGCTATGCTGAGAATTAAGCATCCAAAACATGAATCGCTGGGAAACACATTTATATCCCAACCACAATAATACATTAATGGATCAGAGGGAAAAACCATGGTCAAATCTTATGAGGCAAATAGATGCCAAGATGAAAAACGCAATCCATGTTCTCAGTAGATGTGCATCTAGCTGTGCACAAAAGCTTGTGTGAGCCAGGCATAATGTCCCATTCCTCTAATACCAGCACTTTGGGAGGTTGAGGCAAGAGAATCACAAGTTTGAACTTTACCTGGGACACTTAATGACTTAGCAAGATCCTGTCTCCAAAAAAAGGGGAGGGGATAGGAATTTAGCCCAATGTGTAGACTCTGAGTTCAGTCCTCAGGACTAGAGAACGAAAAAAATCATTGAAATTCTTGAGTCTTAGATCTTACTTTTAAGACCATTGCATCTTTAACAAATCACTACTTTTTTAAATTGCAAAAAGACTGTATTGTGAAAATAATAGAGTTATACAAGAAAAATCAAAGAAAAAAACCCCACCAGTCATTCCGTTTCCCAGAAGTAACCTCTGTTAATTTTCTATTATATTTATTTCTAGTTTGTTTGGGTGTTTGTGATTATAGCTACTTGGAATTGTTCCACACAGATGATTTCTAAAACTCACTTTTCATTTATCATTATTTATTTATTTTTGGTACCAGAGATCAAACTCACAACTTCATGCCTGCCAGGCAGGCGCTTATGCCACTCAGCTAAATCCCTGGCCCTATTTTTTGAAACAGGGTCTCACTATGCAGTTCAGGCTGGCCTTGATCTCACTTTGTAGCCCAGGCTGGTCTCCAACTCACAATGATTCTCCTGCCTCAGCCTCCAGAGTGCTGGGATTACAGGAATGTGCCACCATGCCCGGTGGTCATTATGTTTTATCACTAGCCTTCTTGAACATATTTTGTATTTTAAAGCACTCATTCTATTAGAGAACAAAAGTAATCTACAATAGCCATGCAAAATGTTTCATTAATACAGAGACTTGACATGCAACGACCTTTTGAAAAGAGTTTTTGTGCAATTCAAACACTTACAGGAGCTGAAAATAATGAAAACTTTCCAGTGCATTCGGTGAAATTAGCAGAGATCACAAGAAATTCTGACAAATGTAGCTCATAAAATCAGAAAACTATACATGAAAATAATTCATAAGTAAATATTAAGGGAAAATTTTAAGAAAAAACGATAGAATCAGTATGTAAAAGAATATTGTGTCTGGAAGAGGTAAGGTTTTTGTTTGTTTGTTTTTTTCTCAGAAATCCAGAAATTGAGTGGTCATAATGCCTGCATTAATAGGAAGAAAAGACCATATGAAATTCTTCATGTATGTTGAAAGAAGTTTTGAAAGATTCCTACAAAACTTACTAATCAGCAACCACAGGAAATTTTCTGACCAAGAGAAAGACCATCTTTCAGAAACAAACCACAAGCATCATTGTTATGGGCAAGATGTCAAATGCGTCTCTATTGATGTAAATCACAAAACCAAGATGTCAGGTTTTCTTCGGGCAGCCTGACCCCCACAGATACACTGAATTCAACCCCCTTACTGTGTACCGGCAATCGCTAGTTGAAAGTTAAATTAAAAACAGATCTAATTAACATAATCAACAAGATATATATAATACTGACGAGAACATGAAAAAAACTATATAACCTATCTGAGATGTGCTTGTGTGTTATCCTACACAGGAAAAAAATACTGTAAAAATGTCAACTCTTCTCTAAGTTGATCTATAAATTTCCCATAAGTTCTTTATTAATATGAAAACTGCTTTTTTTTTTTTTTTTTTTTTTTTTTTCCTGCAGCACCCGGTATTGAACTCACAACCTCGTGCCTGCCAGGGTAGGCGCTTAAGGTACTGAGCCAAACTCCATGCCCTGGTTTTTTGAGGCAGGGTCGCACTGTGTAGCTCAGGCCGGCCTTGCGCTCGCGTTGTAGCCCAAGCCGGCCTTGAACTCACAAGGCTCCGCCTACCTCAGCCTCCGGAGTGCTGGGATTAAAGGCGTGTGCCACCACGCCCGGCTATGAAAACTGCTTTTTATTATAAAAGCATTTTTTGTTTTGTGCTTCAAATAATATTGGAAAGCTATAAAGATGAAATAATTTCTAAAAAATTAAAGACTACTTCAAAACTATTTGTTGAAAATCCTTCAGGCTTTCAAAGACTATCAATGAGTATGTACTTTTGCACATACATGTTTATGAAGATACATCATTATGACCATACAATTATTCTTTTTTATATATTGTTATATCTTATTTCTTTCATTTTAATGTAATACATTTGTCTTTCATCTCTTTTATTTGCTTTAGTATTTTTACATTTAATTAATGTATTAAGGTATTCTTGGAAAATCATGTGGGCCAACAGATCCCAGTCCTTTTTCATACCTGAATAATATTCTCCAGTACAAAAAATCATGTTGCTTTACACAGTCCTCTAACTGATGATGCAATAAGTGCCTCTGTATGTGTAATTTCACAAGTGCTTTCATTTTTATAGCTAGATCTACCAATGTGAGATTGTAGGAATAAGCCTTTATATATTTTAACTTTTAGTAGGCTTTGCTAGAATATTTGCAAAGATATATAATTCATACTTATACCAACAGTGAATGAATGTTCATTTATTTAGATGTCAACCAGCATTTGCTATCATGGTTTATTTAATTTATGCCAATTTTGTGGGCATAAGCCAGTTTTGTTGCTCTATTTGTATGTTCCTGACTATGAGTTAGGTTGAGAATCTTTTAATATACTTACTGATCATTTATATTTTCCTTCTCTGTGGCTTCCATGCTATAGACTTTGCCCAGTTTTCTAGTGACTTGGTTTTTTTTTCCTTTGATTTACAGGTACTCTTTTCCTCTTGGAGTTATTAACCATTTGTCTGTTATTTTAGTTTTTACTGTTTTACTGAATTCTGTTAGCTTGATTGGAGTTGTATTGCCCAGCACCAACGTCTAAGGGTAGATCTTACTTTTCCTGTCACTCATAAGCAGAAACCAGAGTCACAAGCGTGAACACAAGACGGCAGACTTTCATGACACTGTTTCTTCCCACAAAAGGCAAAAGGAGAGGATTTTTGTGTTAGTCCATTTTCTATTATTGCAACAAAATACTAGAGGTCGAACAACTTTATAGAGAAAAGAGGTTTATTTAGCTCACAGTTCTGGAGTCCAATGGCACAGCACCAGCATCAGACTGACTCTGGTGAGGATCGCATGATAGACAGCGTCATAACGATGGCAGCATTCAAGAGAGGGAGAGAGCAAATGGCCGGGCAGAAAGACAGTGATTCTGGGAGCACTCTCAAGCTTCTTTTAAATTTATTTTTATTTTTTTTTATTTTAAAAAAGCAAAACAGAAAGAAAGGTAGAAGTAATACAGAATTTAAAAAAAAAACCAGTAAGAAATCAATATTGATCAATATATTGCATATTTTTATCTTAGAAGTAGTTGTTCAAGTTATGAAATCTAGGCATAAAAAAATCAGACAATCGAGCAATGACAATACAAACTATTCTTTCTAATGAACTAACAGAGAATTAGTAGTGTAGTTATCTATCTTGCATACTTATACATACATGCAGTTACATGTGTATATCTACAAACATACAATCTTTTCCTTTCTTCCATTTCTCCTTCCCCCTATCCCAGCTGTTCTTTAATTTTGAGCACTTTCTTTCCCTTTCCTTATTACAATATTTATTGTACATTTTGGATCTTATTACTTTTTCTTATTACTTTTTCAGTTTTTTTAAATTGTTATTTATTTTTTACACTAGGGAGACAATATGATAATTACACATGTGAGTCTGATTTATTTCACTTATGAGTATAGTCTCAAGTTGCCTCCATTACCTATAAAAGCCTCAAGATCATCTTTTTTATAGCTGAGTAATATTCCATTGTATAAAAATACCACATCTTTTTCATTCATTCTGTGGTTGATGGGCATTTTGGTTGTTTCCAAGATTAAGTTATTACAAATTGTGCAGCTATAAACATGGGTGCACATATATCTCTGTGACATGGCACTTTCAATTTTTCTGGGAAAATACCCAGAAGGGGAATAGCTGGATTGAAAGGGATTTCCAATCCTAGTTTTTTGAGGAATCTCCATACTGATTTCTACAGTGGCTGCACCAGTCTACACTCTCATCAACAGTGGAGAAGGGTTCCTTTTTCCCCACAGCCCTGCCAACATTTGTTATCAGTTGATTTCTTGATGGTAGCCATTCTTTCTGGAGTGAGATGGAATCTCAATGTTTTAATTTGCATTTCTTAAATGACCGGTGATGTTGAGCACTTCTTCATGTAATTATTTGCCATTTGCGTTCATCTCAGATGCCCATTTTTGGATTGGGTCTTTGAATTTGGGGAGCCTGATGTTTTTCAGTTCTTTATAAGTTCTGAATATAAGTCCTCTGTCTGAGGGACAGTCGGCTCAAGTTTTTATAACAACTTGCTCTTTCACAGCTTACTCAGGGGTTCCCAAGAAAACTACCTTAATCCCTCCTGAGGACACATCCCCAAGATCTAAGGACCTTCCACTGTACCCCACTTTTTAAAAGTTCCTCCACTTTGGTGACTGAGCTTCAGATACACGAGCTCTTAGGGTACGAACCAAATCCGAACTACAACAATCACTAACTCAACAAGGCGTACAGGGTTACAACTTTCCTCTATGTTTATAGCAAAAAGCGTCTTAAATATGATTTTCGAAGCTCTGTATGTCCCAAAGTCTGTCTGTATATTCCCATTTGTGTATTTTTGAAGGTCTGCACTTTCCTCAATGCTTCTGCCGGCGAATTCTCAACTGGTCCAAAAGTCGTTGTCAGAAACTTAGTGTGTATTGGGCTGTCCCATCTGCTCTTGAGATAACCCTTACTTTTGTGGGATTTTGTAATTTTAAATTGCCTACGATTGTTTTGAGACTGCTAGATATTCAGAGGCTGTTAGGTGTATGGATCCATTCATTCTTTGAAATGGCTCTAATAAAGATCATTCATTTCTTAAATTTCAAATATAGCATAATACATAAATTGTAGCTTTTGGTGGTCAGGATGCACAAGGCTGTTGTATATTTAAGGCCCAAAGGTTTTGTATAGTTGGAATTTTAAGTGTCCCTCAAAGGCACATGTGGTAGAAGTTTAGTCCTCAGCTTGGCAGTATTGGGAAGTAGTAGCATCTTTACAAGATGGGGCCTAGCCAGGCGTGGTGGTGCACGCCTTTAATCCCAGCACTCAGGAGGCTGAGATAGGTGGAGCGTTGTGAGTTTGAGGCCAGCCTGAGCTACAACATGAGCAAGGCGGGCCTGAGCTACATAGTGTGACTCTGCCTCAAAAAAAACCTAGGGCTGGGAGGTTGGCTTAGTGGCTTAAGTGCCTGTCTGGCAGACACGAGGTTCTGAGTTTAATCCCCGGTCCTGGAAAAAAAATAAAATGGGGCATATGGGAAGGTTTTGGGACCTCAAAGGGGATAGTGGGATCCTAGCCCTTCTTTCTTTCCCTCCTTCCTTCCTTCCCTCCTTCCTTCCTTCCTTCCTTTCTTGGCCATGAGATGAGGGACTTTGCTCTGCTGCAGGCTCCCCGCCATGGTCTTCTTCCTAACTAAAGGCTCAAAAGCAATGAAACCAACTGACCACGGGGTGGAATCTCTAAAACTGTGAACTAAAATAAACATTTTGTTTTTGTAAATCGAGTTATATCAGGTATTTGATATAGTGGTGGAAAGATGATTAGCATAGGCTTTGGCTAATTTGACAACTTGGTGGTCAAAGAGAGAAAGCCTCATTGCAGTAATAGGATATGCAGGAAACACCCAGTTTCCAAAAGGAGTTTCCTAGGAAACTTCATCATGACACTCATCGTCATTTGCCTTTTGATTTCATTTATAGATTTTTTGTCTTTTAAATGGTTAATATATTTATATATATATATATATATATATTTTTTTTTTTTGCAGTCAAATGTCTTTATGGGTTGTGATTTTTGTGGCCTCACTTGAAAAAGTCTTTAGTGTTCCTTTTTCTTCTAGTGCTTTTATTTTTATGCTTATGTGCTTACTTCATGTGCCATTAATTATAGAATATGGTTTTGTTTTTGTCTAGATAGAGAACAAAACATGCTAGTGCTATCTAATAACTATAATGTCTGAAGAACTAAATATCCAAGAGATTTAAAAAAAAACTTTTTTAAGATAGGATCTTGCTGTGTAGTTCAAACTGGCCTTGAACTCACTTTGTAGGCTAGATTGGTCTCAAACTCACAGCAATCCTCCTGCTTCAGCCTCCTGAATGGTGAAATTACAGGCTTGTTCCACCATGCCTGGCAAGAGATTTATTTTTAAAATGCAATTATAATGGGAAATTTTAATGCAAGTTTGACAAGTCAATAGCAAAATATAAGTAAATTTTATATAAAATTTGACTAAATCTACGAAGTAATGCAAAGTCTAAGTTAAGCTACTCAGTACATATTCATCAATACAGAGAGCATAACTATGGGGAGAAAATGTAATTTTTTTCTTATGTCTGTGAAATACTTCTAAACATTCAATGATGTGCTTAACTGAAGAAAACTTTAATAATTCATTCAAAGTATAAAGTTTATAGGCCAATAAAACTAGGAATCAACTGGGAAGAGTGGACCAAGAATGAATTTGGTATAATTTGAAAAACAATCATAAACATTCAACCATATCATATGTGAATTTTTTTTCTTAAATGTCATAAAAAAGAAAATATGCTAGCACCAGATTCCATAGTACATAACTAAAGTCCACAGAAAATCATATAGATTACCTTTAATTTTGAAAAAAGACCAACAGAATTACATAACATCACAAGTTAGGAAATAGGAAACAAAATACAACAAAGCAAGAGGTGGCGATTCCTAAAGATAAAAAGCTTACATTGAGTCACTAGAAAACAAAGAAGAGTTGAAAAGATAAATGAAACCAAAAGTTGGTACATAAAAGGGCTAATAAAATAGATATTTCTCTGCTGATTTTGATGACATAAAATGAAAGCAACATCATATCATGTTAGTAACAAGAAAGGAGATTTAAATATGGAAGAGATGAAAGGAATTGTAAGGGATTATTTTGCTCAAAAAGATGGCATTATATTTTAAAATCTTGAGGGCACAGAAGATCTCTTATTAAAAGAATAACTCTTGAATGGATGTGAGAAGAGTTAAAAGACATGAACAGATGTAGAATAATTACAGAGCTGGTGTCTAAGAAGAGGAAAGGGGCTCTGGTGGTTTTATAACTGAGCATAATAGAATAGAACAGATAGATAATGCTAGTATTTATCTGAGTAATTCCAGATTGGAGAAAAAAATGTCTCTCATTTATGTGTGTGCTTATGTGTGAGTGTTTATTCTATATAATGAAGGGTAACTGTGTATCTGTTTTATTTTATAGTGGAATGTGCTTTTTAAAAATGAAGTAATATTTTAAATGTCTCTGAGAATATAAAGGTCTTCAAAATACCTTCTTTTAGTTCTAGTGGATTGAAATCATTTGCTTCGATTCCACATGTTGTTCTCCTTTAGGACCATACACTCTTACAGAGGTGAGTTCTTGTCTTCTCATTACTAAGACTTCCTCATAGATTTGAAAACAATTGATGTGAGACTTTTTGAGATCTTTCAGAAGCAGACAAACAGAAAGGGAGAATTCATATTTAAAATTGTTGTTGGGAGTGGTGGCACATGCTTGTAATCTAGGTTCTCTGGAGGTAGAGGCAGGAGGATTGCAAATTGGAGACCAGCCTGGGGAACTAAATAGACCCTCTCCCAAAGTAAAAGATAGAGCAGGAGATAGAGCCCAGCAGTACAGTGCATGCCTAGCTTGAGTGAGGCCCTGGATTCCACACCTAGCCTCTCTCTCTCTCTCTCGCTCCCTCCCTCTCTCTCTCTCTCTGTCTTTCTGTTCGTCTCTCTGTCTCTCTCTCTCCCTCTCTCTCCTTCTCTCCCTCTCTCTCTCTCCCTCTCTCTGTCTTTCTCTCTCTCCCTCTCTCCTTCTCCCTCCCTCTCTCTCCCTCTCTCTGTCTTTCTCTCTCTCCCTCTCTCTCCTTCTCTCTCTCTCTCTTTCTGCCTCTCTGTCTCTCTTTCTCCCTCTGTCTGTCTGTCTCTCTCCCTCTCTCTCTCTGTCTCTCTTTCTCTCTCTCCCTCTCTCTCCTTCTCCCTCTCTCCTTCTCTCTGTCTTTCTGCCTCTCTGTCTCTCTTTCTCTCTCTGTCTGTCTCTCTCCCTCTCTCTCCTTCTCTCTCTTTCTCTCTCTCTCTCCATCCCTCTCTCACCCACCCACCCTCCCACCCACACACACAGTTGTTCTTGCTGATGCAGATTCTGTGATGCCCTGTGGTCTAGAGAGAGACTCTCAGGTGGAAGGAGGCGGCCTGGTGTAAGGAGTTTCATTTTCCTGTAGAACAGCTTTCTCTGCTACCTGCTTTGGAGGCATGAGGCTGGCAGGCAGTGCCCTCTCTCTAACATGTGCTGGCAAAGTCCCCATTTATGGATACTTCTTCTCATGCCTGCATGGGTTCCAGTTGATTCTCTTGGGTATGCACCTAATCATATGCATCACTCATGGTGTCATACCTGTTTTAATTAATGTAGGCAAAATTCCAATTGTGAGTGATGATATGTGTCAAAGAACTTAACGATCCATTAGGAAGTCCTGTCAGCCAGAGCTCCCAATGCAGCTTTGGAACAGCCCTGCTTGTGCCCCCATCACAACTCCAGTCACCGTCGTTTCTCTGTGGGACCCATCAAGTGTCCCCAGTTAGTTGTTCTATTTCAGTGGCTCCTCCTTTACAATCCTTCCCTCCTACCATCTAAAGTCATCTTTTAAAATACAAATAGAATCACGCTATTTCTGAGTTGGAAATGCTAGAAAGTTTATCAGACACATAAAGGTGATATTCAAACCCCTCACCATGGCCTTCAGAGTCCGCCGTATTTTGTCTGGGCTCAACTCTCCGGCTTTGTTTTGCATACTTTCTTCTTTGCTGAGCTGCTTTCCATTCCCAGAGTACTCTCAATTTTATTCTGTCTCTGGGACTTTCTGAAGATGGTACTCTTGGTTTGGGCAGTCTTGCAGTTTGTGATGTAGCTGGCTTGTTTTCATTATTCAGGTCTCCTTATAGCAACCTCCTTTCTTAAACGTTGTGACCAAACATTAGGCTTTTGTTCCATTATTTTGTCGCCCACTGTGGGAGGCAGATGTCTAAGAATGACTTTCAATGATATTCACCTGTTTTTGATTCCCACCCCCCCTTGAATGCAGGCAGAACCTGGGAATACTGTGGTATATCAGTTCTGTGATTCTGCTACAGTAAACTGCAAGACTTTGAGTGTCTTGATGAATCTAATCTAATGACATGAACCCATCAGAAGCAGAGTTTTACCTGGCCTGAAAACAAAGTTATAGGGATTGAAATCATGAGAAGCATTGCATGTGCCATTGATGGTTTGAGGATGGAGAGGGCTGTGTGGGAAGGAAGGAGTATAGGAACTAGAGCCCCCTGAAAGCCAGCTAGCAAGGCACTGGAGCCCTCAGTCGCAGAACCTCAGTTAGTGACTCATTTCATTTTATGTTGCTATAACACAATACTTGAGATGGGAGACTTTAGTCAGCTTTCTGTCACAATAACAAATATCTGCAATAAATCAAATTACGAAGAGAAAGTTTTATTTTGGCTCACAGTTCTGGGGGCTTCAGTCCATGAAGAGCTGGCCCCATTGCTTTGGATCTGTAGAGGGACATCATTTTTCAGAGTGCATAGTTGAGAAAACTACTTACTTCAAGGCAGAAAAAGGGAAAAGAGGAAGAGTAGGAACTGGGTCCCTCTCTCCTCTTTCAAGTGCACACCCGTGATGACCTAAACATCTCCCACGAGGCCTCACCTCTTAAAGGTTCCACCGTCTCTCAGTAGCACTGTGGATTGAGGATCAAGCCTTAAGCGCATGGGATAGTGAAGGATTTTCCAGATCCAAAGTATAGCACTGGGGAGTTTATTAAAACTAAAACTGTATTTGACTCACAGTTCTGAAGGGAGAAAAGCCAGAGAGCACAGTGCTGACTTCTTTCCTAGCATCTGGCGAGGGTGTTCTACTGCATCCTAACATCAGAGAGGTTACCCATCACCTAGTGAGACAGACTCAGGCCTCTCTCTATTCTGATAAAACCACTAGCACCATCATAGGGACCCACTACCATGATAGTGTCCGATCCTAATTATTTCTTAAAGGTTCCATCTCCCAACACTGTTAGGATGTATTTGGCAAGTACCTTCCAACTACGAACTTTTGGGGAACATATGAGAACTGTAGCAAATTCAGAAGTGGATTTTTAAGAATCTCCTGGTAAGAGCAGAGATTTACTCACAGTTTGATTTTATCCTTGAGCAGG
>RJWM01041888.1:0-14651 GCA_004363535.1 Dasyprocta punctata | reverse complement strand
TCCCTTTAAAATCCTCATTTTCTTCCGAAAGATCAAATAAGATGATTTCTAAAAGAATTTTGCATGAACAATGGAATCTCACTGTGGAAATGTTGCAATTTAATGCTATATTATTAGCACAGTTTCTTTTTATTAGTCCAGAAATTCCTCTGTCTAGAAAGGGAGATGGTGTAGGAGACAAAGTGCATCTTTGTGCTCTTAGTTCAGAGGCGTCTCCTCTATTTCTTAAGCTTCTATTCTCAAGGCTGAGAAGTAAACTGCATGGGTCCTGGCCCTTTCCTTTTTTAAAAAAATTTGCTTCCTACCATTCATCTATGCTGGAGATGTCTGCATCTCCATTCTCAGAAAGCTAGCAGAGACCATCCCTGACGACATTACACCAAGAATTACTGTATACAGAAATAAACAGATTCTATGGGATATTTCAGCCAGCATGTTTGTCAGTACATTAGTTCATTCATATGTAGAGTATAAGTGGATCAACCACAGAGTACAAAACTTAAGGCAAAAATCCCAATTGAAATAGAATACACCTGCTGTTTCCTTCCCAAATGTTAAAATTTTCTTTTCAGTATATTCCTGGTCTACAATATACTACATCAAGTGAATTGATTTCTTAAAGTGCATAAAACTTAATATTGTTTTGAAATTACTGTGATAGATTAAATTATACCTTTTAGGATTATAAGATAGCTTATGCTACCACAAAAAATGATTAATAATAAATTACAGAAAAAAATGGAAATTTCAGCAATGTGTTCATTGAGAATGATTCATACCATATATACTAGTCTTCGCATCACTCTAGAGAAGACAGAAGAGATGGATTTTTAACTCAATTCTAATGTGAAGAAACAGACTGAAAGGCATATTTGATGTGATTTTACAAGCTAATGATAAAGCAGGGATATTGTGAGATTGTGAAGAGAATGATAATTTATTGAGTATTTACAACTGACCAGATACGCATCTTGTGATCAGCTCTACGTTCCCTTTTTCATTTACTTCTCACACCGAATTCTGAGTAATTATTATCTGATACAGGAGGACGATGAGACTTGCGGGAGGTGGGGAAAGTGAAATAAGCAGGTTAAGGTCCTAGAAAATGTGACAGGAACAGACTTTAAATTGCATCTGTCTTGCTGTAATCATCTCAGTTTCAACTAACAAGGAATTGAAAGTTTCAGCTTCACAGGAGCACTCGGCTGGGAACAGCAAGTCGTTGAGAACATTTTTCACCTAGAGGTCACTTGTTGGAAAAAGAAATATCTGTATGATATGGTGATTAAACAGGCTGATGTCAACAGTGATACATGGGATGTAGGGAACTTTTTTGACTTTTTATTTGAAAGGTAAGCAAGATATGACCAATATAATACATCCACTTTTTCTAAGGTAAAGTCTCAAAGTATTTGAAGTCAGAAGATGATTTTGTGGTTTTAATATGTAATTTACTTAACCACATTGCAAATGCCAAAGGCAGTGACATTATATCAAAGGGTAAGAATTTCCCTGCAGTTATGGACAGGGGTTCCTGAAGTATTATGAAGTGTCATTAAAATGAAAGCAGAAATTTGTAATCTCAAGAGGTCATTTATCAATTATTTTTTCCAAGTGCCCTTTTGTATGCAGAGCTCTGCATTAAGTAGGAGATTTAAAAAATAAAGAAAATAGTCTTTTCTGTGGAGGCCCTTCCTACCATTCAGTGTTCAATCAACATTACAGGTTTAATATGTCAGAGGGTTATGCCTCTTTCTGAGACTCCTGAAATGGAGCAAGGATTAGAGATGCTACTGTATATAGAACTGCTTAAAACAATCACGGTGGAATAATGACTTCTATACAATAATCCCTACATTCAAGTTGGTAAATATGCGACTTGATGTAGCTCTGAATGCCACCCTTTTCTTTCAATGCTATGAACATTGTCAAGTTGACTGTAAGTAAAGTTTCAGATTATACACTGGTTTTGCAAAGTGCCTCTCATAGTTTATTAATCAACAAATAGTTTGCGCTATTGAGAGATTGATAATTCTCTTCATAGTTTCAAAATACTTTTAAATAATCCTCATACAACTGTGTAATCGATACCTGATGCTATTTATATAATGAATATCATCTGTACCTCATAAAAGATAGATTTCTTGTTCAGCAAATAAATTTCTAGTTGAGCTATTCTGCTCAATCAACCCCTGCACAATTGTATGTGCACAAAAGTTTAACAGCAGACAGTGGTAAGGAAGAGACTGCTCATGATTTGCAGCATTTGCCCATTTCTGTGGTGTAAATATTTCCAACCCTGCTGATTTCACTCATCTAATTTGACACTGGTGAGCGTTTAGTTTGGAAGAGATGCACCAGATAGCTCCAGAAAATCACTGGCAGCAGAAAAGAGTCAGAACATACTTTTCCTTGCTGATATTGCAATAGGCTTAGAATGAGGGAATTCAATAAGTTAATATTCCTTAACAAAAATTTCTGAGTATTAGTTGTTTACCTCATTAGCAAAGGTAGAAAATGAGGGGAGGGTATAAGATTCATCTCTGTAAAGATAGATTCACTATATATTTATAGAAAATTCTCACATTATCATCTAGTGGAAAAGGAAAAGAGGTAAGTCATGCTTCCATTTGTGTCTGATGACATTTAGCACAATGCTGGATACACCCTAAGAATTTAATGTGTACTTACTTGCTTGCAGGTAATTTAGAGAGGTAAAATGTTAATAAAGTGGAATATGTCCAAGATCTGACAATCTCAATATTAAATAATGGGAAAGTAGTGGGAAAGGTAATATCTAGGTTTGTTCTATTGTTAGCTGCCTTTGTGATCCTGGGCAAACTACTGAAGTACATTCAGCTTCAGTTTAATCACAAATAAAATGAGCTTCTTAATAAGGTACGAGTATATCTGAAACTTGGGTTTATAAATATTCACAAGTAATCTGAATTGAAATTGAGAAGCAACAGTGTTCATCCAACTATAGCAGTAGTTTAATTTTTATATTTTGCTTCTATTCCTTAATTGTTTCCACTGTATCTGATGAGATGATGTACAGAATTCTCTTCTGTCACATTGTAGGACTGTTTCTTAATATCATTCCTATGGAAAAACTTACAGCACTGTTTCTGGTTTCCTGTAATACTTGTGACTAGAGATCATTAAACATTCTTTACTCACGAGTTCATGAAAAATTATTTTTGACTATCTATTAATGTAAAAAAATCAAAAGTAAAGCTAATAAAAAACAATAATGCAACAGGAAAATGGAAACTTGCTGAGAAGCAAGAGAATTTAAAAATAACAAGAGAAAATCATCTAGTTTTTTACATGTTAGAATCCTGAAGGAAACTAAAATAAACCTCTCCAAAGTGACATAAATGATGCAAATCATTATGTTTTAGCTAGATTTTGTTCTTTTTAGCCTATAATCTATAGATGAATTCTAAGGACATCTTTTAGGAATTCTCTACTATAATGCTTAAAATTGAAACTGGTAAATGAAAGCTTTAGCAAAATTAAAATAGGTGTCACATCACAAGTTTTAATGGCTTTCTATTTCATCATACTTTAATTCTGAAAGGAAACTGGAGCACAAAACCAAAACTGCCAGAAGGAGGAAGTCGTGATGTACAAAAAGTGAGAGACTAGAAGCTAAAGGAAGATGATTTTCTGAAGAATAATGGTAGAATTAAATGAGGCTCATTAAACTACAAGAGAAACTTGGTTTTTGAAAATGAAAAATCACATAAACCATACATTACATTCCTAAGGTTGAAAAAAAGTGCCATAATCATGTATCATAAAGCCAGAATCCTACAATGAAGTAAAAATTCATGGCAAAGCAAAGGATTTGAATGTAGGTAACCCCAAAACAGTAAAAATAGGTTAGCTAGAGGAAGAAGAAAATGGCAGAGGATGGGGTTGGGGATGGTAGAGAACTTCCCGTAGACTGTGTCAGGTCCTGGGTTCAATCCCCAGCACAACCCAAAGGAAATGACAGAGGATGATCAGCTATGCAAATCTTATCTTTATATTAACATTTAGTCCAATCTGTCACTTTGAAATTATAGTTCCACATTCTCCCCCATAAAGGACATTTTCTCAATAAAAGTCTATTTTATTATGAACACAGTTTGTTTACTATGTAAACAGTTTTTCTAGTGGCCATATTATCTCATTTTTGCTTGATTTGGATTATTTACAAATGGATATGCCCAGTTGATACCAATGTCAGGTTCCACTAACATCCTAGATAGGAGCCGTCCTAAAATACATTTCAAGAGGACTAAGAACCAACCAATGTGATCTGTATTTCACTTAATGACATAAACTCTTTTGCCTGCAAAGTGTCCAGACTAAACATCAGACAAACATCAGAGTTCTTAAAGCCAAGTAAAATAATAGAATTAAGATAGCCACAAGCAAATTCTAAATAGTTCTTTGAAGTTTTCCCATCAAGTATCAAACTTGTGCATATGAAAGGGTTAGTTAAATTTAGAGTATTTTTATTCCTGCTATAAAGTTTCAGATGCTTAAGCAACTGCCCGTTCTAAAAATGGCTGTGTCCCCAGTGTAAAGTTATGACTCAGTAAAGGGATTTCCTTGAACATATGAATTGAGAACAAATGGTGTTTCCAGCTGAGGGCGACCCCATGAAGGACTCAGGGCAATGCCAGGAATGAAGCCTTGGGATTTGAATCACATACCTCTCACTAGGAATGCTACTCCTGTAAGCTCTGCTGCACAAGATTAATTAGAAGATAATTTTAAATGCTTAGTATTGATACTGTGAAGGGCCATATGATGATATATGTTTTTCATGAAGTCAAATTTTAATAAACACTTATTTTTCCTCTCGTCTGTCATTTCCATTTTATGAAATGCCAATCCAATGGAATCAATGATGATTTCTCTTTTTTTATTTTTGTTTTTTGTTTAGACTTAATGTTGATATTTTTGACTATCAAGCAGACTCTGCTAATTTATAAGTCACCTTTAACAAACTGTTGCTGAATGGAACAACGTGACTGTAGAGAATTTTTTAAAAACAAGAAATGAAGCTGAAAAAACAATGTGGAAACTATCCTTTGACATGAAAAACAATGAAGATGAAAACAGTACTACCAAATCAATCACTTGTGAAACAACCTGTAATTGCTTGAGACTTTCCTTTATTGTGATGTTTCTAATGTAATACTGAAACATCAATTTGAACCCATTTACCACACCATTTACAAAAATTATAATGATTCATAGACTTAAATTTAAGAGCTAAAACTCTACGAAGAAATACAAAATATAAAAGTAAAGTATTGTACCTTAGGCTAAGTCTTCTTAGATATGACAAAAGTTTAAGCAAGAAAAGAAAAAAACACATAAATTAGACTGCTTAAAAATTAGAAGAAGGTTAATGAAAAAGCTCATAGAGTGGAAAAACATACCTACAGAAGGACTATCCTTCAAAGTACATATAAGGTTTAAAACTCAATTGAGTCAAACAACAAATTAAAATTAAACAAAATTTAATTAAACAAATTAAATAATGAATAATGATCTGAATAGATGGTTTCATAAAAAAGATCTAAAAATGGTCAAAATGCACAGAAAAAGATGGTCAACATTATCAGCCATCAGGAAAATGCAAGTCAACACTAGAAGGAAATATGATTTCATCCCAAACAAAATGGTTATAATCAAAAATTTAAGTAATCAATGTTGATAGAAAAATTGAAACTTCATATATTCCTGGTGGGAAAGAAAAATGGTCAGGCCTCTTTGAAAAACATTCTAGAAGTTTCTCAAAAAGCTAACATATGATGCTGACAACTGTACTCCTAGGTATATACCAATAAAATTCTTTCCTTTATCAAATTTTAGTTACCTTCTCATAAGGCTTCTCCTCAATTAATCCTTAATATTGGTTTCTCATGTTCACCTTTGCTAAATCTAATGTTAGCAAAAATTTTATTAACAATATAGTGAGATTCTCCTTCACACTGATACTTGCCTATGCCTAATAATAGATTTCTTCATGCCTCAGCTCTGATGTCTAGACTTTTACCTGTCTTCAGGAAGAAGAATTCTATTAGAGCTGGTAGAATCCTCTTATCCTGCCTGGATGTCTTCTCTTAGTAATTTTTCATGCTCACTCTTCCTGGCTATAAACCTCCACTGGTCTTTGCTGTATTTGGAATATTTGTGGTCTCTTTTCCCTTATTGCAATAGTTACTGAGTAAAATTTGCCTTTACTTTTGTTTTTTAATGTTTCTCTTGGACAATAATTAAGAGAACTCAAACACTTTGTCTAGCCAAACTTGCGTGCAAATATTTATATCAGCAGTAATGCAAACAGCTAAAAGCAGACCCAATCCACATTTTTATCAACTAACGAATGGACAAATAAAATGGGATATATTTCTGCAATGGAATAATGTATGACAAACAAAATAGGCAATGATCCATGCCACTACAGAGATGAAACATCAAAAAATAGCAAACAAAAGAAAGCAATTATAAAGAACAAACACAATATACTTCCATTTATATGAAATATGCATACTAGAATGCTATATATGGGCAGAAAATTAATTAATGGTGACCATAGTTGGTGGTTTGTAAGAGTTGGGGACTGTTGAAAACAGACTTTTTAGGTGATGAAAACATTCTAAATTGCTCTACTAATAAACTAAAACAATTAATCTCATAGTTTAAATGGATAAGTTTTATAGTGTGTCAGTTATATACCCAAAACTGTAATATAAAAATGGAATACTGAGTTTTTAATACCTTATACTGGTAAGGAACTACATTTTCTCTTAATTCTATTAAAACATTTGCAAAACTCAAGAATTGCATATCCTAAGAATAGTGAATAATAAGCCACATAAAATGGATATTATTCATTTATCAATCATTCACCATCTATAGCTATACATTATTTATGTAAATCATATGAATCACTTACTTAGTACTTATGACTTCAACATGAGATGTGGAAAAATTATTTCAGAAGAATAAAATAAACTTTATTGTGCCAAATAATTTGACAGCTTTGGAACAAGGGAAAATTTTTGAATTTAAAATGAAGTCAATTAGCAAAGTGTGAGTACTGTCTCTCCTTTACCCTGAGGCTTGGCTGGTCATTCTGATGTCTGTGTTTTAGATTTCTGCTTTATAAATTAGGATAATACATCTTAACATCTGCAATACTGAAGAAATTGAAAAACACTGTACAAATAGTTCGCTGAGTCATAACTATTAATACGTATGTCGCTACATCTACATTAAGAAAGTTCAATCATATTACCTATGCACACACTTTTGTAACATTCAACTAATGAACCTCAGTTCAGTTTAGGTTAACTCTTGTTTTTGTTTAAAAATATTAGTGATTTTCTGCCTCTTTATATTACACAACTAGGGCTTGGAAATCACCTGGAAAAAAAAAAAACACTGCAAATGAAAAAATGAAAAAAACAATAGCTACTTTCTTCACTTTTATGGATTTGACCAATTTTAAAAGGCAGGGAGAAATCATGAGGTATTCATCCTGAACGTTAACAATATAATTCTATATAATACAGAAATCATAAGATTCACAGAAATGTAAATAAAGCACTAAGATACCCCTTTATTTCATGCAATTTGTTTTTCTTTGACTGCATGCACTGATATAATAGAAATTCAACAATGAGAGTTACAAACGTTTTTTTCAGTCTCTGGAAAAAAATAAATTGATATGGATAATTAGCTTAGATTCTATAACAATAATAAAACTGAAACATAATTTTCTTTAAAGTGAAAATGTGATTGAAATTGCTTTTTGTTGTTGCTATTGTTCAAGAGGACTATTTCCATAAGAAAGCTTCTCAAATCACTTGTTTGATGATCAGTACTACTTGGAGAAAAATTCTGAAGGCGAGCAATCAGAGTTGGCCTACAAAGAATGTATACAGCGTACTTGGCCACCTGCTTCCTTCTGCTAGTACATTCACATACTATTGTTCTGTATGCTGACTCAATTTCTTGTATAGACTTCCATAATTCACAAGAGACATGTAGAGTACAGAAAGCAAGACATGTACCTTGAAAATGTCTGCTCAGGAAATGAGTAGAGAATACTGATGAATACCTTCCACTTAAAAACTGGAAAAAGAAAGATTAAGTTTAAAATGTTACAAAATCTTGCAGTGGACCACTAATGGTGTTTAATAAAAGAGCTATAAAATATTTCAGTTGGTATCCTAATATATATTATTCCAAATAAAGAGAATAAATGAAATTCAACACAGAAGAATACTGGAAACTTTTAAAATCTGAGGGAGCTCCCCAGAGGGTCCTGTATTCTGCACAAGTGAAACAAAGCCTTTTCAATTCTGGCCAAACAATTGGCCGTCAAAGGAAACTCAGGAATTCAGGGACTGACTTACACAAATAATAAGTATTAAATGATACAATCCAAAAGAGGAAGTTTGGGCTGGAGTACAGCTCAATGGCACAGCACCTGCCTGGCAAGTACAAGGTCATGAGTTCAATTCCCGGTAGAGAATTGAACAGAGCAAAACTCAAAAAAACCAAAGAGGAAGTCCATGGTCATTAATAATCTCTGGACATTCAGTTGCATGTTACACTTAGCAACAGGTTATTGTTGAGAAAATGTTTACAAACAGAATATCAATGCATAAATAAGCATATTTTTCAATCTCTATTATCAAGATGTATCTTAGGGAAACATTTTTGAAACTTGTTTTGTTTTTGAAGATGGGTATCACTGTGGTGACTTCACTAGTCCCAAACTCCTGAGCTCAAGTGAGCCTCCTGCTTCAGATTCTTGAGTAACTCAGACTACAGACATGCACCAATGTGCCCAGATTTTTTATCCCATTTTTAAACAAAGGTCATTTAACTAACTTGTAGCATGCTGACAGTCTTCCTTAAAACTTAATTGTCAGAAAGGGTTAATTTGAATTGACTATATTTGGCTCAAACTATAATTATAATTTGTATGAATATATAAAATAGAATAAATATGTCCTTGTCAGAAAAATAGCTCACCAACACTTTCTGTATTTCCAAACTCTAATTTTCTTGAAAAATATTCTCATCAGATAAAAACATAGACTACCTGATGAAAGTTTGATTGGTTTGCAATAGTATAAAACACTTTTTATAGGTGCTTCTGTAGACTGAGGAAATTTGGATTCTCACTGGAATACTACAGGATGACTTCCAGTTTTATTGTTACACACCCTGTCTAGTTTTCCTGTTCTGTGCTTCTGGTCTATATTTAAGAGCTGCCTACATATTCCAGTGTGGGAAAACATTGGTCCTTTACAAACAGAAATTCTATGTAAGTTTCAATTTCCAGCTGATTCATCCAAACAAAGCTGGTTCAGAAAGGGGAAAAAATACAAATTGCTTACATCTGTTCTAGCTAAAATATTATTCACGATCTGCCAGTGATGATGGCTGAGCCATCTGGGGAATATGATAGGTGTTCAGGGAAGAAAATCTGCCACAGTGCAGTGAAGAAATGACATGTGTGAAGGCTTCAAGGTTATTTCATAGTTCAGTGATGGTTTACAAGTATTTCAGGATATATAAATCCTGAATTTATAGGCACACAACTTATAAGAATTTATGTGCTGAATAGTTTTACATAGAATGAATATACTTGTTGAATAAATTAACGAATTAGTGGATTCAGGATTTTCTGAGATAGACTAGTAAAACAAGTTGATACAAGTTACCTTTAAACAACTGGACATTTCATTCTAATTAATTAAATAAATACAGATATATTAGAGGTGTCTTTTTAACTGTGGTTATTAAATATATATACTACTTGTCATATATTATTTTACATATACAAATATGCATAATGCATTAGTAGTTACTTATATAATTAAGTGTTACATACATTATATATATCTCTACATGTTCTTATGTGAGTGTATACACACATATATCTCATAGATATATTAGAATTAAATAAATGTTAGAACGCATAGTAAACATTATTATATTAAGATGAAAAATAGTTTGGGATATTATGATGGTATGTAATGTAGTGTTAATTGAATCAAATGCTTCTCATTTTCTTTTTGCTATTATAAAGGTAAAATCCTACTAAAGCAGATCTGCAAAACTCCCAGTATTATTTTAACTAAGATATGTCTTGTTTATTATGAGATTATTTATAAAGTTTATTAGAACCTGTTTGATCAAGAACAAAAAGTAACAATTTTATCAAAAGTAAAACTACATTTCCTACATTTCAAGAACAGTTTTTCATTTTGTTTAATCAGTGCTGGGGACAGAAGCCAGGGTCTCACACACAAGCTAGGCAAGTGCTCTACCACTGAGCCGTAACGCTTGGGTGTTTCAGGAAGTTTTAATCTGCAGTTAAAATGAATTGGCTCTCAAATTGCTTCATTTCTCCTTACTTGAACATACCATTCTGAACATGAATTGCTGTGAGAAAATGCCTGTTTTGTTTTGTTTTGCTTTGTTTTTTGAGATAGGATCTCACTATTTTCCTTCAGGTTGGCCTTGAACTCCCTGTGTAGTCTACGCTGACCTTGAACTCATGGCGATCCTCCTGCCTCAGCCTCCCAAATGCTGGAATTACAGGCATGCGCCACCACGCCCAGTTGAGAAAATGCTTATCTAAACTCAAATCTTATTCACTGGATTTCTGTTGACATTATTGCCACAAGTTAGAAGTTTTCAACTTTTATTATAAATTTTGGGCTTGTAATTTTGCAGTAATGAATATAAAAATCTAAATATCAAAGAATAAAAATAAAAGTAACTCTTTTAAACCTAGGCTGTGAAAACATCTCTTTGCAATACCTTGGAAAATCTATCACAGTTTTGCCTTGGTTTAAGGAACCAGCAGCTGCATGTCTTAAATCTGTATGACTTCAAAATGTTCCCTGTCCCTGTCACACACTTGAACTAAGAGAAATCTGCCCCCAGAAAATGCCAAGCAATCCATGAAAAGAACAGGTACGGGGGGCCAATTCCACTCGTCTGCGTATTTAACATTGACTCTCTTGTTGAGGGGGAAAAAAAAAAGCTCAAATCTGACTGGAGCTTTGCATTTGTGTTCATTCCACCATGGAAACAGTTTGAATGTTTTCCTCTGGAGACTTATGTATCTCAGTGACAGCTGCACCGCCACAGTGTGCTGAAGTGGCTCATCTCGACAGGTCACATCCTGGGTTTTACATTCTGAATGGCAGCTGGGAGATGCCAGAGTGTTTTCTCACAGTTTAGTGGCCTGGTATTTAACCAGGCCCTCCCTAGTCTCGGAGACAAGTTGCACGGATGGTCACCGGCAACACTAAGACATCCGGATGTACTTTTATCACTCCAGTTCTTCCCCTAAATAGCAATGACATTCACAACAGCCATCTCTGCAGCTCTACAAGAACACTGCGGAGTGTCTTTGAAGATCACAAATGTCCTGTGTTTCACTGAAGTGTTCTGCCTGGATGCCAGGTACAGGATTAGCAACATGTGCACAGCTGATAACACTGTTTAAGTGATTCGAGTTTCAAACTGAAATTTCTGTCTATATTCACTTATCTATGTATATATAGATGTACATACTGAAATAGAAAAAAAACACCTCGTTATAGTTCAGGGACACCCCATCAATCTAAGCAAATCTGTGGTTGCAGCTACAAAACATGTGTCTACAACTCTTCACTGGAATGTAAATTACCTATCCTGGGAAAGCCTAGCTTCCCAGCACGGGATGAGGATGGAGTATGAGTTTTCATGTTTCCAGTACATTACTGACTGGGGCCTGGGTAAGGAAACCAACTTGCAGAAAAATGGTGAGCTGATAAGTAACAACTGATACGTGCTGACATCATGAGAGGCTCTCCAGCCTGCTTTCAGGATTCCTCCTTCTGCTTCGAGCACAGATTTTGAGGCCATTTAACCAGCACACCTGAAAGAGCAACCTCGTTACTCCTGAGTCTGGCTTTTTCAATTCTATATCTCTACTTGACTTTTTCTGCAACCTCAATAAGCAATACTTATCTGAAAAGCTCGTAACAGACTCAACCATTTTTGGCTTAGATGGAACCAGGCTGAGTTCAAGAATTGTAAATATACCTTTGCAAAAAAAAGCCTCCTTTTAGGTCAAAAGCTTGGTTTGTTTCCTAGGTTTCCTTCCTTGCAGGAATCCAGAGATATCTAGGGCCACTTCTGGTTAAACATATACTTTGCCCATTGAGAATATACATAGAATGGTTTCAGAATTTTAGAAAGAGGTCTGTAGTTTGCATAGGATAGGGCAGATTCTTAGTCGAGAGCCGTTGGTTCTAGTCCAAAAAGGTAAAACACCATTCCCTCATTAACAAGGGAGGTGTTCAGTTTTTTCAAAGGCCTGGTTTCCTGTGAATTTTGTAGTGAATCTGAGACTTAGATGAATTGTCATTAGCTTAATTATAGCAGTAAGGAAAAGAACAAAGATCTGTCAAATGACCTATTATGAAATAGCTATAAATTCTGATACAAACAACATGTGAACCCAAAACCTAATCCTTAAAAAGTGGGTCAGATCAGGCGCTTATACTAACAGGAATATCCTTGGGTCATACAGCTTTACCCATGAAGCTGAATACTCTGTGCACAGGACAATCAAGTGTGTGTGACTGCTCATTCTCACCCCAACGCTATGCTCTGATCTCTTATGATAACTGCTCAGCAATCATAGGAAGCAACAGAACCTGGGAGCTCTTATGGAACTTTGTGACTCAATCAGTCTTCTCTAGCACACTTTCTCCTCACTCAAAATAATTTTCTTTAGGCTTAATCATTTCACCCTTGTCATATACATATATCTATCTATCTATCTATCTATCTATCTATCTATCTATCTACATATATATATACTCAATTCCCTTTCAAATGTAAGCCATTCATCTTCTTTGGTCCACTTTTTCTTAGCTTCTCCCAACTGTTGCCTAAGTGCTTTGATAAATCTTTACATTTATGTGAACTTTTATTTTTCCTTTGATTCGATTTTAAAGTAGTAAAGATTCAAAAACAAACGCTATCGACAGTGATACACATGTAACTGAAGAAAGGAAAATCAGATTGAATAAGGAAATTGGCAAAACAAATGACTTTTGCCCCGAACCTCTACAACACTTGACATGCCCAGGGTGTCCTGCAGAAGTACCACCGTGTGTCTCCTCTTAAGGAAAACTGCTCTATTAAGGCAAAAACAAAGCAAAGATACGTGAAGTCCTTATTACTGACATTGTTATTACTAGTGCAGTCAGGATATTTTCCTACTCTTTGTCTATAAATGTATACAACAATGAAACTAAAGTGTATATGTGACCCATTCTCAGAGTTTTGCTGTAATTTCTAAAATTGTTGTGTAAGATGTGTTCTATGGGACAAGTGACAGGCAACAGAGATTAACAAGAAATTATCTATCAGTAGTTCAGGGCACACTTCTGCAGAGATAGGATAGAGTTTAGAGCTTGAGAAACTGCTTAACAGTGGAGCTCTGTGCACTTCACAGCAAGATATTTAAATTTATTGTGGTTCATTCCAAAATGAAAACAATTGGGACAATATTTACCTTATGTGGTTGGTATGGAATTATCTAAGTTAAAATGTATGTAGTGCTTCACTGTCCGCTACATTGTAGTGTTAGTTATTGAATAAAACAGCCAAGAGTCTCCACTCTAAGACCCAAATCATTTCTAAGTTAAGAGGTGTGCATACGCATCACCCAAATACATTATTTTTCTGAATACATGGTGCATTTCAAGCCAGCGTACACCTATGTTACATTTTATAATCTCTTTGAATCTTAATGAACATATATTTAGTT
Organism: Dasyprocta punctata; assembly: GCA_004363535.1. Classification (NCBI taxonomy): domain Eukaryota; kingdom Metazoa; phylum Chordata; class Mammalia; order Rodentia; family Dasyproctidae; genus Dasyprocta; species Dasyprocta punctata. The sequence continues at coordinate 781 of RJWM01041888.1, read as the reverse complement.
CAATAGTCAAAGATGCATTATCAAGTATGATCTGACTACTCAGTATAGTGTTTTGTAGACAAAAATAGTCTTCTGAATGGTTCAGTTATGTTTGTGCATGTGTTTACATAAATGTATAGTCATAAAACATGCCTGTATGTGAAAGCACAATGAAAATTAGTTCCAAAAATTATACAAGTAAATCATTCATACATAGGCATTAAGTAAATAATCATATTTGTGTAACTGCACTTATGTAGGGATTCTAATGTAAATATTATATTTTATTATGTCTACTCAGATATAAATATGTACAATATTTTAATAATGAATTGCTCAAACATGATATAACTAATGTGACAGTTCTTAAAATTTAGACCTATCATGCCTCAAAGTAAATCAAACTGTGCATACACATGGAACTTCTATGAAATTTCCACTGACATTTCTCTTTATAAATATTGATCAATAATTGAATCTCCTGGTTGGTCAATGGATCATTAGTTACATTATATTATCATATTTATCAACATAAATTAATTTTGGAATGATTTCCTTTTTCATTTATTGTTTTAGTTCTCCAGCAATCACTTCCATTGGACAGTTTTCTATTTGCCAGGTGTTCTGGTGGTGAATAATCCAAGACCAGCTGCATGTAGTCCTGAACAAACAGCCTCCACCCAACAACTTGTGGTTCAGAGAGTTGTGGGTGAGGATACAAAGAACTGTATACACTGCCTTGGCAAAGCCAGATCAAGAAAAGTTCCTGAATGTAACAATAAGTATATTAACATTTTATATG
>RJWM01041887.1:0-14651 GCA_004363535.1 Dasyprocta punctata | reverse complement strand
TAGTAAGTAGGGGGATAGATCATTCTCAAAGGGGAAGAGGATCAACAGAAGGAAGCAGGAGAGGGAAGGGATAAAAGATGAAAAGATTGGGATGTCATATACACATACCAGCTCCACACAAGTATGTAAACATTATGTATTACACACGTGCTAATAAATTTTTAAAAAGCTCAGAGATTAACATCAGATTAGACATAGCAAAAGACAAAGGATTAGTGAATGTGAGGACAGTAATAGAAATTAGCCAAAGTGAACACACAGTGAAAAAAGACAGAAAGATAAGAAAGGAGTTAGGGCACTGTAGGATAAATTCAAATGTTCTAACAGAACAGTATTGAAGTCCTCAAAAGGTAAGGCTTGGAGTGTGTAGACAGAAAAAAACACTTTAAGAAATAATGGCCAAATATTTTCTAATTTTGATGAACATTATATATTCACAAAAGCAAAGATTCAATGAACCTTAAACACAAGAAATAGGATGAACCAAGCATGGTGGCACACACCTGTAATCCTAGCAAGGGGACCACTGTGAGTTCAAGGCCAGCCTGGGCTATATAGTGAGACCCTGTCTCAACAAAAAAATAACAACAACAGCAACAAAAAAAGCATTGAGGCACTGGAAGAAGATGGCAGAACAGTAAGCAGCAGAGTAAACAGCCTCTCTGAGAGATACAGTCCAGATACTGGAATATAGCATCGTGGGGAAGACAAGAAGGAAGAAAGCGGGTCCCCTGGACCCAGGAAGAATCTAAAGTGAGAACTGAAGCCCACAAAAAGAGTACAAAAGAAAAACTTAAATGAAGAAAAAGGCGGTAGTTGGTGATGCCTTTGCACAGACCCAGAACTACTGTGTGAGAGGAGCTGTTGGAACCTGGGGACATACAATCAAGGTGATGTGGTGGCTGATGGCCCTGGAGGCCTCTGCAGAGATAGGCAGCATTGGAGAAGAGTGGCAGTGAGGGTAGCAGAGGACCTGGAAGACTGCACTGGCTGGTGGTGAGTGCAGAGGACTCGGTCCTCTCGCAGGAGAGAGCAATTGACTGGTAGCCATTCTGGAATTGGCCAAATAAGCCCAGAACCAGAACTACTGCTGGCTTCCTCCAGCAGCCCTTAGCTGGGTGCAGACCCATGGAAATTGCTCGGACTGAGCCCCACCACCACATGCATCCTAGCAGCCATTGCAGAGTTTCCCTGGGGGTAGCCAGCTGGGTCTAGAGGCAGTGGCCAGCCCCACCCCTGAAAACACCCCAAGGGTGGTAGTGGAGGATCCATCTGGTGACCAACCCAGATCCACAGGAGGCAGCCAGCCCCAACCCCATGCAAACTCCACCAGCCATTGGGGAGCCAACAGGTTGGGAAAAACAGCAGACAGCCCTGCACCAGCACACCCAATGACCACCATCAGATACCCATAGCCAGCACTGTCTAGAAGAGCCAAACAGTCTCGCTTCAGAGAAATTGTAGCCAATGCAGGAAGTGCCTGGGACCCAGGTACCCACTTGTCCAGAAGAATCCAGGGATATGTCAAGATGAAGAAGCAAAAGGCAATCTCTGGCCTCCAAGCCAAGCAGAGCAAGTTCAGGAGATGCAACCATGGAAGAGATCAGGAGTTGCATACCTGAAGTTTCTGAAGTGATGGCAACTGAAGTAAAGAAACAACTTCATGAGGCTATAAAAAAATTAGAACAAATACTAATTCAGGTAAAAGAAGAAATGAAAAACATAATAAAAGAATTGCTAAACATCTCTAAGGAAGACATAGATAAATAAATAGAGGAGCATAGGGAAATGAGGGAAACTTTGAAGGAACAATATAAAAATGATTTAGAATACATGAAACAGATTCAAAGAGATACTCAGGAAATTAAAAACTCCACTGAAAGCTGGCAAAACCACTTGAGAGAAACTGAAGACAGACTTTCAAACCTTGAAGACAGGTTTGCAGCTTGTGATCATGAAAGGAAAGATCTCTTAAAAATAACAAGGAACCTGGAAGTAACAATTCAATGGCACAAGACAACCCAAAGAAACATAACTTAAGAATAAAAGTTGTGAGTGAAAAAGCAGGTGTCAACACAAATGACATAAAAAGTCTATTTACAGAAATAATATCAGAAAACTTCCCAAGTATGGGAAAAGGAAGTGACATTCAGATAAGTGAAGCATATAGAACTCCAGCTGGCCATAACCAAAATAAATCTACAGCCAGTCATATAATAATCAAGATTCCAGAAATTCAACACAAGGACAGAATATTAAAAGCTGTTAGACAAAAGAAACAGATCACCTATAAAGGAAAACCCATCAGAATCACTAGAGACTTCTCAACACAAACCATCAGGTCAAGAAGAGTTTGGAGTGAAGCATTTCAAGTCCTGAAAGAAAACAACTTCCAACACAGATTGATGTACCCTGCAAAACTATCTTTCAAAATTGACAGAGAAACAAGATACTTCCATGACAAGGAACAACTGAAGGAATTCATGACCACCAAACCAACCCTACAGAGAATACTGAAGGATGTTCTAGAGAGAGAGAGATCAAAAAGACCACAGCTCCAGGAACAGCAGCAGAGGGGTATCACCAAGCGGGGTAGACAATTGAATGGAGAGGAAAAGTAGGCAGCCAATGGCAGGAAAATAGCATGGCAGAGATGAGGCAGTGCATGTTGGCCATCATCGTTAATGTAGATGGCCTCAATTCACTAATAAAAAGAAACCAGGCAGAGTGGATCAGGAGACAGGATCCATCAATATGCTTTATACAAGAAATACATTTAACTTGAAAGGAGGTTCATAGACTGAAAATCAAAGGAGAAAGAACAATGCTGTATGTTACAGGGACCCAGAAAGAAGTGGGGGTAGCTTGCCCATTAGCCGCAGAGTAGACAAGAAAGACATGGCATTTTTATACAATGGAAAGCTACTCAGATGTAAAGAAAGATAATCTCAAGGCTCTTGTAGGTAAATGGATTCAACTTGAGATCATGCTCATGGATGAAATGATCCAGAGTCACATGGGTGAATATCATGTTGTCTCCCTAGTATAAAAAACTAAAGGAGTTAGTAGGATTCAAAATACACAATACATATGGTAAAAACGAAAGGGGAAGAAGTGTCTAAAAAGGGAAGGCAGTGGCCATGGTTAATCTATTATCAATATTTGAATCCCATATTGTTTTCATTGTTATGTTTAGTTTGGTTTTATTCTGTTTTGATTTGTCTAATTTTATTATATTTGATGGTATGGGCAGCTATTTTAAAGATAACAAAATACATTATGGTAGCCATTATTGATTTTTTGTTACCTTGTTTTGAAGCCCTGTATTGCTTTCATTGTTTTGTTTTGAGTGATTTTATTCTATTTTATTTGTTTGATTGTATTATGTCTGATAATATAGGCAACTACTTAGAAGATAACAAGAGGCATTATGGTAACCACTGTTATTTTACTATTGTTTCAAAGTTCTGTATTGTTTCCATTGGTTTGTTTTTATTTGTTTTATTCTGCACTGTTTTGTTTGATTTTATTATGCCTGATGGTATGGGCATTATTTTGAAGTTAACAAGAGGTATTGTGATAGCCATTATTGATTTCCTTTCATCATTTTTTGAAGTCATGTACTATGTTCATTGTTTTGTTTTGATTGACTCTATTCTGTTTTATTTCATTTGGTTTTATTCTCTTCAAAATAAAAAAATTATTTAAAAGAAAGCAAGGAAAAATGACACCAACTCATTTATAGTCAAATTTCTTTATTTTTGGTACTGGGGATTGAACTCACAACCTTATGCCTGCCAGGCAGGCGCTTATGCCACTGAGCTAAATCCCTGGCCTTATAATCAAATTTCTTAAGACCAATGATAAAATAGAAAATCTTAAAAGAGGCAAGAGAAAAGGACACTATAATTAGCACCCTTATCTGGGTGACAGCTGGTTTCTCACTGGAAACACTGCAAGTTAGGAGGTAGTGGAACACTATCTTTAAAATGCCAAAAATGTAGCCAGGTATAGTAGCACATACCACTACTTAGGAGGCTGAAGCAGGATTGCCACAAGTTTGAGGCCAGTCTGGGCTACACAGGTAGTTCAAAGACAGCCTGAACTACATAGTGAGACACCCATCTCAATATATATATATATATATATATATATATATATATATATATATATTATATATATAATATATATAATCAAAAATGATAATTCTAAATTTTCAAAAGTAAAAAACAATGTTTCATAAAAAGGGAGAATACTTTCAGACAGACAAAAACTATATACCTAAACAATCATCACTTAGGACTGCCCAATGACAAAATTAAAGGAAGACCTTTGGGAAAAAGGAAACTAATACCTGCTGAAGATTTAGATCCACGACAAATGTTGCTCTGAACTCCTTGCAGACAGACTCAGGGTCTGGGCAGCATCACACTCTGCCTAGTTCCCTGGGACCGGGAAGCCTTGGCCCCCACCCAGTTAAGGCGGAGACTCCATGTGCATGCCCCGGGAAGCCACCCTCGCTTGCTGCACACAGGATCCAGCTCTACTGGGTCCCGCAACTCAGTGAGACCCAAGACTCAGCGTGACCCTCAGGGAAACGCCCAGACAGCCTCACAAGACACAGAGGTACTCAGCCCAGCCCAACTCAGCCCAGGACCCCAGAGCTGCTCATCACGGACTGACCAGCATAGCTGCAGGGCCTTGGAGAGCTTGGGCTCCCCCCACCAGAGTACAGAGCATGCGTGAGCTCCATACTTCAGTGGAGTGGCCCTTGCACAGCATCCTAGAACTCTTGGGCCCCACCCAGCCAGGAGCAAGGCCCTGGCACTGTAGGCCTGGGACTCACCCAGGCTTGCCAAGCACAAATGTTGCTCTGAACTCCTTGCAGCCAGACTCAGGGTCCGGGTGGCATCACACTCCAGGGTACACTCTGCCTAGCTCCCTGGGACTGGGAGGCCTTGGCCCCCACCCAGTTAAGGCGGAGGCTCCACCTGCACACCCTGGGAGGCTGCCCTCACTTGCTGTGCACAGGATTCAGCTCTACTGGGTCCTGCGACTGAGTGAGACTCACAACTCAGCGCGACCCACAGGGGAACACTCAGTCAGCCTCGCAGGACACAGAGCCACATAGGTTCTAGAAGAAAATGACAAAAGAAAAGACCAAGAGGCAGTCTCAGTCCCCCAGCCCACTGAGAACAAACCCAAGAGACACTGAAATGGAAAACAGTGGGAGTCACACAACTGGACTTTCTGAAATGATAGAAAATGCAGTAAAGACACAGCTTGATGAAGCTATAGAGAAATTCAAATCAGAAATATTTTCTCAGCTAAAAAATGAAATGAGAATCATTATTAAAGAAATGTTGTATCTAAACAAAACCAAGATAAAAAAATAGAAGGACTTAAGAAAATGATGGAAACTTTCAATGAACAATATAAGACACAAACAGGATGCATGAAACAGATGCAAAGGGAAATGCAGAAAATGAAAAACTCCATGGAAAGTTTAAAAAACCACATGAATGAAGCTGAAGATAGAATCTCAGACTTTGAAGACAGCATGGGAGATCATGGCTGTGAAAGAAAAGATCTCTTAAAAATAGTAAGGATCCAAGATCTCTTAAAAATAGTAAGGAATCAACAGCTGCAAGATGATGCCAAGAGAAATAACATAAGATTAATAAGCATAAATGAAAAAGCAGAGGTCAATACTAATGACCTGCTAAGACTATTCCCAGAAATAATAGCAGAAAACTTTCCAAACATGGGAAGAGAATCTGAAATACAGGTAACTGAGGCATACAGAACCCAAATTAACCACAAACAAAATAAATCTTCACCCAGACATATAATAATAAGGGTATCAGAAATACAGCACAAGAACAAAATACTAGAAGCTGTCAGAGAAAAGAAACAGATCACCTATGAAGGAAAGCCTATCAGAATCATGGCAGACTTCTCAACACAAACCTTTAAGTTAAGAAGAGCTTGTAGTGAAGTATTTCAAATTCTGAAAGAAAACAACTTTCAACCCAGATTGATGTACCCTGCAAAACTATCCTTAAAAATCGATGGAGAAATAAGATACTTCCATGACAAAGAACAACTGAAGAAATTTATGGCCACCAAACCAACACTACAAAGAGTACTGAAAGACACTATAGAAACAGACAAATATAGCTACAATCTTAACAACAAAAGGAAACCACTAAGCAGAGCAAATAATTAAACAGAAAATGTAGGAAACCAACAACAGAAAGATATGATGACAAGGATGAGCCAGTACATATCAGTTATATCAATCAATGTAAATGGTCTCAACTCACCAATAAAAAGAAACAGACTAGGAGAGTGGGTTAAGAAACAAAACCCAACAATAGGCTGTGTACAAGAAACACATTTCACTCAAAAGGAAATTCACAGACTAAAAATCAAAGGCTGGAAAACAATACTCCATGCAACAGGAATCCAGAAAAAAGCAGGGGTAGCTATTATGTTTGCAGACAATGCAAACTTCAAACCGAGAATGATCAAAAGAGATAAAGAAGATCACTATATACTTGTTAGGTGAAAACTTCAACAGGAAGAGATTACAACCATAAATATATATATGTACCGAATATGGGAGCACCCAACTATGTAAGACAATTCTTACTAGACGTGAAAAACCAAATAAACAATAATACAGTTATAACAGGGGACCTTAACACCCCATTGTCACAGAGAGACAGATCAACCAAACAAAAAATCAGCAAAGAAGTAGCAGAACTGAATCAAACTTGTGAACAAATGGACCTAGTAAATGTGTACCAAGTATTCCACACATCAGCATCAGAATACACATTCTTCTCAGCTGCACATGGGTCATTCTCTAAAATAGATCATATACTGGTCCACAAAACATGCTTAAGTAAATGCAAAGGAACTGAAATAATTCCATGCATATTATTTGACCATAGCGCAGGAAAATTGGAAATGAATGACAAAAAACCTACAATAGCTGCATAAACACATAGAAATTAAATAATACTCTCCTAAATAACGAATGGGTCACAGAAGAAGTTAAAGAAGAAATTAAACAATATCTACAATTAAATGAAAATGCAAATACAAATTACCAGAACCTGTGGGATACAATGAAAGCAGTCCTCAGATGGAAAATTATAGCACTAAATACTCATATCAGAAAAACGGAAAGAACACACATAAACAACCTAATACTGCATCTTAAACTTGTAGAAAAAGAAGAGCAAGTCAAGTCCAAAGCCCAAAGAAGGGAGGAAATTATTAAGATTAGAGCAGAAATTAATGCAATTGAAACTAAGAAAACAATACAAAGAATTAATGAATCGAAGAGTTGGTTCTTTGAAAGAGTAAATAAAACTGATAAACCCCTAGTTAACCTTATCAAGAAGAGGAAAGAAAAAACTCAGATTCATGCAATAAGAAATGAAAAGGGTAAAATCACTACAGACCCTATGGAAATACAGAAGATCATCAACACTTACTTCGAAAACCTTTACTCACATAGATTTGATAACACAGAAGAAATGGACAGATTCCTAGAAATCTATGAATTACCAAAGCTGAATCAAGAAGATGTAAAGCTGCTGAATAACCCCACTTCAGCTAATGAAATTGAAAATGTAATTAGGACCCTGCCAACAGAGAAAAGCCCAGGTTCTGATGGATTCACTGCTGAATTCTACAAGAAATTTAGGGAAGACTTAATGCCAACACTCCTCAAACTCTTCAATGAAATTGAAAGGGAAGCAAGTCTCCCTAACTCATTCCTGGAAACAAGTATTACCCTAATACCAAAACCAGAGAAAGACCAAACCAAAAAAGAAAATTACAGGTCAATCTCTCTAATGAACATAAATGCAAAAATCCTCAGCAAAATACTGGCAAATAGAATACAGGCAAGTTATCAGAAAGATTATACACCATGATCAAGTGGAATTCATCCCAGGAATGCAGGGATGTTTCAACATACACAAATCAATAAATGTAATACACCATATCAACAGGATCAAGGACAAGAACCACAAGATCATCTCAATAGATGCAGAAAAAGCTTTTGACAAAATCCAACACCGATTCATGATAAAAACCCTACAGAAAATTGGAATAGATGGTCTCTACCTCAACCTTATAAAAGCCATATATCATAAACCAACAGCCAACATCTTACTAAGTGGACAAAAACTGAAAACTTTCAACCTAAAATCAGGAACAAGACAAGGATGTCCATTATCACCACTCCTATTCAATATAGTTCTGGAAATATTAGCCAGAGCGATTAGACAAGAGAAAGAAATAAAGGGAATAAGAATAGGAAATAAAGAAGTGAATTTATCATTATTTGCAGATGATATGATACACTACATAGAAGACCCCAAAAATCCATTAGAAGACTTCTAGAAGTACTAACCAAATTCAATAATGTAGTTGGATACAAAGTGAACACTCAAAAATTAATAGCATTCCTGTACACAAAGAACAAAGTCACTGAGAGAGAAATAAGGGAAACCACACCCTTCACTATAACATCCAAAAAAATGAAATACTTAGAAATCAATTTAACAAAGGAAGTAAAAGATCTATACTGTGAAAATTACATTACTCTAAAGAAGGAAATCAAAGAAGATTTCAGAAAATGGAAAGATATTCCCTGTTCATGGATAGGAAGAACAAACATTGTGAAAATGGCCATTCTCCCAAAGTTATTATACAGATTCAATGCAATCCCAATCAAAATACCACTTGCCTACCACACAGAGCTAGAGAAAGTATTCCTGAAATTCATCTGGAACCAGAAGAGACCTAGAATAGCAAAGGCAATTCTGGGCAGCAAAGGTAAGGCAGGAAGCATCACAATTCCTGACTTGAAACTGTATTACAAAGCTACTGTAATAAAATCAGCATGGTAATGGAATAAAAACAGACCTGAAGATCAATGGAATAGATTAGAAGATACAGACACAACTACAAACACACTTAGCCACCTCATCTTTGACAAAGGGGCCAAACATGTACATTGGAAGAAAGATAGCCTCTTTAACAAATGATGCTGGAAAAACTGGCTTTCTATATGCTGTAAGCTAAAACTAGATCCATGCCTATCACCATGCACTAAAGTAAAGTCAAAATGGATCAAAGATCTGAATATTAAAACAGAGACACTAAACTTACTAGAAGACATATTACATAAAAATCTTGATGACATAGGAGTAGGCAGAGAGTTCATGAACAAAAATCAAATTGCATGGGAAACGCTTTCCAGAATTAACAACTGCGACCTCATCTTACTAAAAAGTTTTTGCATGTCAAAGGAAATCTCCAACAGAGTGAAGAGAAAACCCACGAACTGGGAAAATATCTTAGTCAATTGTCCATCAGACAAATGACTTCTATCTAAAACATACAAAGAATTAAAAGAAATCAGACCCCTAAAATTCAAGGACCCAATCCAAAAATGGGCATCTGAGATGAATACATACTTCTCAGAAAAGAAATACAAATGGCAAATAAATATAAGAAAAAATGTTCAACATCAATGGTCATTCAGGAAATGCAAATTAAAACAACACTGAGATTCCATCTCACTCCAGAAAGAATGACCAAGATTAAAAAATCCACCAACAACAAATGCTGGAGGGGCTGTGGGGAAAAAGGAATTCTTCTCCACTGTTGGTGGGAGTGTAGACTGGTGCAACCACTGTGGAAATTAGTGTGGAGATTCCTCATGAAGCTAGGATTAGAGATCTCATTTGACCCAGCTATCCCACTACTGGGCATTTTCCCAGAAGAACTGAAAACATCATACCACTGTGATATCTGTGCACCCATGTTTATAGCAACCTAATTTGTAATAGTCAGATTTTGGAAACAACCCAAGTGCCCATCAATCAAAGAATGGATAAAAAAGGTGTGGTATTTTTATACAATGGAGTAATACTCAGCTATTAAGAAAGATTGCATTGAGACTTTTATGGGTAAATGGTCACAACTTGAGACCATACTCGTAAGTGGGATAAATCAAACCCACATGTGTAAATACCGTATTGTCTCCCTAGTGTAAGAAACAGAAAAAGTATATATGATCCAAAATCTGTAATAAATACTATGTAAGGGTAAAAAACATCTCAAAGAGCAAAAGTAATTGGGAAGGGAAAAGGGGGAACGAAAAAAGGGAAAAAGGAAAAGATATAAATCTGTATATATGTTTATGTAAGATAACTAAAACGAACACACTGCTGAATGTATTCATTGTGAAAGAAAATTAATACTCATATGATTAGGTCAATTTTACATGTCTATATCTGTTAATGTAAGTAACCATTTTAAAGATAACGAGACACAATATTGCAACCATTGTCAAGTTTCTATCATCCTGTTTTGTAAACCTGCAATGTTACTGTTGTGTATTTACTGTGGTCGTTTGTTTGTCTCTTTTTGCTTGTTGTCTTTGTTATATATGTCTTTTTTTTCTTCACTTAAATAAAAAAAGATTTAGATCCACATAAATGAATACAAAACACTAGAAATGTTATTTATATATATATGAATAAATATAAAAGACAGTTTTCTTATCATTGAAATCACTTCAAAAGGTAATTGACTCTAAAAATTCAACATAATACCAATTATAGGTTTTTCAAACATGTGTAGAAGTAAAATGCATGACAATATCTTAGTTACCTTTTTCTTATTGCTGAGACAAAATACCTGATGCCCAAAATTAGGGAAGGAAAGGTTTATTTCTTACAGTTCTTGGGGGTTTCAGTCCATACTCAGTTGGCTTCAAGGCAGTGTGGCATGGTGGGGCAGCCACTCATGGTGGCTGCAAAACAGCAAGCGAACTGGCAAGAGAGAGACACGTCTTCTTCCTGCCCTTACACTATATGTCAGCTCCACAAGTGGGTGGGTGCAACACTCAAATGGCCAATCCCAGCACCAGACAATGAACCAATCACAAATGCCAGACTCAGCCCCGTGCATGATTACATGAGGCTTAAGTGGGGGCCATCCAACCACACTACAACATTCCACCTCTGGCCCCCACAAAGACTCATGTACATCCTTTATACATAAGACATTTAGTCCATCTCCAAGAGTTGCCAAAGTCCTAACAGTTTCAGCATTGCTGAAAAGTCCAAGTCCCAAATCTCCTCCAAGATGTATGACAGACTCTTAACTGTAACCCCCTGTACAAATGAAAATAAGGTTAAACACTTCCAACATGTAAAGGCAAAAGATAAACATTACCATTCCAAAAGTTACACACAGAGGAATACAAAGCATTGGTACTAAAGCAAATCCAAGATCCAGCAGGGCAAACATTAAGTCCTGGAGTTCCATGCTCAGTATTTGAAGCAATCTGGTTGCAAGCTCCAAAAGGCTTGAGTGACTCCACCCCCACAGCACTTTCAGGGGTTTTAATTCCTGTAGTTTTTCTCTCAGGCCCATTCTGTTCAATTCTTGCAGCTTTTCCTGGATGATCCACGTTTCTGGCTTTTCCAAACTTTTGGGTTTTCCACTGTACGCTTGACTTCACCCTTATATCTTTACATATTGCCCTCTGCAGTCAGGGTGGAAGCTTCCTTATCCTTAGAACTAGCACACTTTCCTTGCACTTAAAACAAGCACTGCATGGATGCCACCAAGGTCCACTGCCAGCTGGAGCAGGAGCCAGGCTTTCCTCTATCTTGGCTGTAAGGGTTGAGTACCTGGATCACTGAGCTCTCTGAACCTGATTGTGAGGAAGCTTGTCTATGCTGCCGCCATTTTGGAATCTGGTGCAGCCACTGCCATTTTGGAATCTCCTGTGGCCTCCATCACCACTCTGGAATATGGCACTCTGCAACTTTTTCCCCTGAGCAAGCTCTTTCACCTTTGCTGGCTTGAGTTTGCAAAGGGTGGAAGGCCCCTGCTTTTCGAGATGGCCCCAGGCCATCTTTTTTATTTCTTTGTTCCTTCTCAGCAATCGAGGTCTCAGCTCTCTCTCTATAGTCCACAACTTCCTGGCCAAACTCACAACACTTTAAATCATCCTGCTGGACTCTTTGCCCTTGATTTGCAACATAAACTGGCTAAAAGTCACCAACAATAGCCATACCACTGCCTCGACATTTGACTGCCTTGAAATTTCCTTTCCCAGATTAATCAACTCTTAACCTCAGTCTCAGGCAAAGTCTTTGGACACAAGCAAAATGCAGACAAACTTTTTTCCAAGCCATAGCACACATCATGTGAAGTCCAACAATCGATGCAGTCTTTCTTCCCAGCAGAAACCTCCTGAGCCTGGTCTTTACTGGCAGGCTTTTTGTCAGCCTTCTGGTCTTCTGAGCTCTGACCAGAATCTCCCATACAGAACAGCCTAAGCTATTTCAGCACCACACTTCAGGCGACATCTCCAAACCTTTCCAAACTCTTCCCACAAGCCATTTCCAAAGGCTCTTGAACCACATGGTCAGGTTTACTCACAGCAATGACCCCCACAGACAACAATCACAACAAAGACTGAAAATGCTGTTTATAATTCTTTAATTGTGGGCCAGGGGTTTAGCTCAGCCGCACAAGTGCCTGCCTGGCAAACATGAGGTCATGAGTTTGATCCCTGGTATGAAAAAATAAAACAAAATAAAATAAAATATTAAAAAATTCTTTAATTGTATGTGTCAGTTGTGGTTAACCTCTGGCACACATGCCACGGCCAGCTACTTGTTATCACTGAAAGCTCTAAAAGGCTTGCAATCACTGGTGTTAGATAATATTACTTAGAGGTAGACTGTAATAAATTAAAGATTTGTAGTGTAAACCTTAAAGCCATTATTAAGATAACATAAGAAAGAGTTATTGGTAATAAATCAACCAAGGGGAGAAAATGACACCCTAAAAATACTCAGTTAATAGAAAAAGCAGAGAATAAGAGAAAAAAATCAAATGGAACATAAAGAAAATAAATTTTAAGGTGGTAGACTTTAAATCCAGCCATATTGATAAGCAGTAAAATATAACTAAATAAAAATTTGAAACAAATAAGTTCAAGTTTCAAATGTTGGCCCTGGTAAGTAGAGAGAGGGTGTGAGACACATTTGATGCCAGCAGGATGAGACTTATGAGCAGATGACATTCTGAAGGCCATCAGGTGCAAGCATGCCTGACCAATCAGAGAACAGAAAGGAGGCTGAGGTGGCTAGGAACAAATGAGTAAGAGATGAGCAGTGGGAGACAAGGTCAGAGAGGAGACAGACTGTGGAGGTCGTACACTTACCCTAAGCAGAATATGCAGACAATGCTGGGTTTTGAGGACAAGTGTGACCTTGTCTTGATTTATGCTTTAGAAAGATCACTTGGGTTCTGTTTTGAGAATAGACTGAGCAGGTCAGGGAAAAGTAGGGCAAAGGTAGAATCATGGAAACTAGGTAATAGGCTGCTTAAACCTTTAAGTGCAAGATGAGAGAGGCCCAGATCAGGGTCACAGCACAGAGAAGGGCAGGAGAGGTTAAATTCTGGGTAGGCTCCTGGCAGGCAGGTGCCAACAGTACTCCCCACTCAAGTGAAAGTGGATTTTGAGAGGAAGGGAGGCACAAGGTGCACTCGAGGCTTTTAGCTTGAGCAAATGGAAGGATGTGGTTTCCATCAACTGAAATCAGGAAATCTGTGGAAAAAGCAGATTGGGAGGAAAGCTGTACAGTTTGGATATAGGGGACCCCATATGTCTATTAGATGTCGGGGTGGGGGCTCAAAGGTTTACAGAGGCAACTGGGCTGGAAATAAACACCTGGAAATCATTTGTTTAGGGATAATATGGAAAGTTAGTTCATGAAGGAGTGCAAGTAGACGGAGAAAAGGAGCAAGGGGGAAGTATCAGTCCCTGAAGTCAGAGAGAGAGAGAGAGAGAGAGAGACAGAGAGAGAGAGAGAGAGAGACAGAGACAGAGACAGGGGGATGAATTCAAAAAAGAACTAAGAAGGAGCTACCAGTGGGGTAGAAAATGAGGGCAAAATGATCTGAAAAGCATGTAAATTCTCATCAAAGAGGAGGGAATAATTACCCACGTGAAATGCATCTGACAGGGTGGAAAACGAGAGGGCAGGGAACTGACCGTGGAATTCTGCAGCATGGAAGTCACTAGTGACAAGAATGTTTTGGGTGATAGCTGTTGGGCCGAGCTTGCGGACAGAACCAGGGTCGGGTCCGCGTCCCGCGCGGTGCCCAGCACAGCTCCCTGGGACCGGGAGGCCTTCGCCCCCACCCAGTTAAGGAGGAGACTCCACCTGCACGCCCCGGGAGGCTGTCCTTCCTTGCTGTGCACGGGACCCAGCCAATCGGTCCCGCGATCCTGCACGCCGCGAACCTCAGGGAAACGCCGGCCAGCCGTGCAGGACACAGAGGTATGCAGCCCAGCCCAAATCAGCCCAGGAACCCAGAGCTGCTCACCGGAGAATTGAACATCATAGCTGCAGGGACCTGGAGAGCTTGGGCCCCCGCCCCCCCACCAGAGTGCAGAGCGCACGGCAGCTCCATTCTTCAGCCGCGCGGCTCGGCTGGAGCCTGTGACATCCCACAGCTCCTGTGCAGACCGCGCCGCCCAGCAGGGTTGCTCCCGGCACTGTAGGCCTAGGACCTGCCCGGGCCTGCCC
>RJWM01041886.1:0-14594 GCA_004363535.1 Dasyprocta punctata | reverse complement strand
TGAAGCCACTGAAGTGAAACAGCTGACGGAATATTCTAGAGACTCAGCCTGCAGGTGGGGACGCAGCGGTGGGAATCTGGATGGATCACATTCTTGTCCCCAGCGTTTCCTGGGCCCCAGATGCACAGCGGCTGTAGGGCTGGGCTTCTCCTGCTTCACAGTGGACAGGTGCCCAACTGTGCAGGTGCGTGTGAGTGTCCACCCGCTCCCTGTCCTCTGACGTGCCCACTCCCGCGTATGCCCGCCCTCTGGTACTGAGTGCACATCTCACAGCAGGCAGCCCCGCGCCCTTCCCTGGAGCCGGCTTCTCAGCGCCTGGCTTGGCTTGGGCAGGGCGCTAGGATGTGTGGTGCAGAGGTAAAGAGGGGTTTTCCGTGTCTGAGCCGCACCCAGGCCCTTGTTTGCAGATGCGGCCCCCTGAGCACTGCATTTTGCACTGCTGGTGCCTGGCCAGGAAACAGTGCTGCCTCTGCCAGCTGCCGAGGGGAAGGAGGCGTTCCAGGGACACTGCATGGGTGTGAGCCTGACCCTGCAGGCCTCGGAGCGGGGCTCCTGCCAGGACAGCGTTTCAAAGGCAGGGGCAGCGGATCCGGCCTCCCTCCAGGGCTGGGGTGGCTGTGGCGGCCAAGTCCTGGCTGGCAGGGTGAGCACAGCCCACTCCTCCTGTCCCTGCACCCGGCGCCGGCCCAGCTGGGGAGAGCTGCCCCTCAGGCCTGTCTGGCCCACCTTAAAATGCCTGTTATGATCTGGTGAGCAGGCAGGCTGCTCACATGGCTCAGACGCCAAGAGCTGCAAAAGGCTCTCAGGGGAGGGCTCCCCCGTCCCGCGTGCCCTGCACCCCGCTCACCAGCCAGTGTCACTGCCGCTCGTGGGAGCATCCTGTGATACTCCCCACGCATCTTACTGGGCGCATATGTGCGCTTCTCTTTCTGTCCTTTCTTGCAACATCACACACTATTTTCATTCCTATTGCATGGATTTGAGTCTTGTCTCTCCTTTTTTTGAGAAGGTTGGCTAAGGGTTTGTCAATTTTACTTAATCTTTCAAAGAACCAACTCTTTGATTCATTGATTCTTTGTATTGTTTTTTCAGTCTGCAGTGTGTTAATTTCTGCTCTGATCTTTATAATTTCCTCCCTTGTACGAGCTTTTGGCTTAGCCTGCTCTTCTTTTTCTAGAAGCTTGAGGTTAAACATTAAGTTGTT
This sequence comes from Dasyprocta punctata, assembly GCA_004363535.1. Lineage (NCBI taxonomy): Eukaryota > Metazoa > Chordata > Mammalia > Rodentia > Dasyproctidae > Dasyprocta > Dasyprocta punctata. The sequence continues at coordinate 13,390 of RJWM01041886.1, read as the reverse complement.
TATGTGCACTTGCTCTGTTTTCATGATAAGAGTATTTACTACTATATATTTCCCACTTAAGACTGCTTTCGTTGTGTCCCACAAGTTCTAGTATGTTGTATTGTCATTATCATTCAATGTAAAAACTGTGTAATTTCTTCTTTAATTTCTTCTGTGACCCGTTGTTTGTTCATTAGGGTGCTATTTAATTTCTGTGTGTTTATGAAGTTCTTGTGGTTTCCTTTGGCATGGATTTCTAATTTTATAGCACTGTGGTCTGATAGTATGCATAGGATAATTTCAATTCTTAGTAAAGGCAATCCTGTATAACAAAGACAAGACAAGGGGCATCACAATCCCTGACTTGAAATTATACTATAAAGCTACTGTGATAAAAACAGTGTGGTACTGGCAAAAAAAAAAAAAAAAAAAAAAAAAAAAAAAAAAAAGGAAAGAAAAAAAAAGGACTCAAAGATCAATGGAATAGATTAGAAGATGCAAAAACAACTCCAGACACAGTAAGCCACCTTATCTTTGACAAAGGTGCCAAACACATTCACTGGAAGAAAGGTAGCCTCTTTAGTAATTGGTGCTGGAAAAACTGGCTCTACGCATGCTAAAGATTAAAACTGGACCCATATCTTTCACCATGTACTAAGCTAAAATCAGAATGGATCAAATATCTTAATATTAAAACAGAAACATTAGCCGGGCATGGTGGCGCACGCCTTTAATCCCAGCACTCGGGAGGCTGAGGTAGGAGGAGCATTGTGAGTTCAAGGCCATCTTGGGCTACAATGTGAGCACAAGGCTGGTCTGAGCTACATAGTGCGACCCTGCCTCAAAAAACCAGGGCTGGGAGTTTTGGCTCAACTTAAGCACCTGACTGGCAGGTGCGAAGTTGTGAGTTTGATCCCTGGTGCCGAAACAAACAAACAAACAAACAAACAAACAAAAAACAGAAACATTAAATCTGCTGGGAGATAGAGTAGGTAAAACTCTTAAAGACATTGGTGTAGGCAAAGACTTTATGAACAAAACCCAGATTGCACAGGAACTATCACAAAGAATCAACAAATGAGATCGCACCCTACTGAAAAGCTTTTGCATAGCAAGAAAAACCAGCAACAGAGTAAAGAGACAATGCTCAACCTGGGAGAAAATGTTTGCCAGCTGTTCCTCAGACAAAGGTTTACTACTGAGTACATATAAAGAACTTAAAAATATCAGTCCTCCCAGATTTAAAGACCCAATCCAAAAACAGGCATCTGAGATGAATACACACTTCTGAGATGAAGAAATACAAACAGCAAATAACCACATGAAAAATTGTTCAACATCACTGGTCATTCAAGAGATGCAAATAAAAACAACACTGAGATTTTACCTTACCCCAGAAAGAATGGCTACTATCAAGAAATCAAGCAAAAACAAATGCTGGAGGGGCTATGGGGAAAAAGGAACCCTTCTCCACTGTTGGTGGGAATGCAGAGTGGTACAACCACTGTGGAAATCAGTATGGAGATTTCTCAAAAAACTAGGACTGGAGGTCCCATTCAACCCAGCTGTTCCCCTTCTGGGTATCTTCTCAAAAGAATTAAAAACATCATACCACAGTGTTGTATGTGCACCCATGTTTATAGCAGCATAATTTGTAATAGCCAGGTGTTGGAAACAACCTAAATGCCCATCCACTGAGGAATGGATAAAAAAGATGTGGTATTTTTATACAATGGAGTACTACTCAGCCATAAAGAAGGGTAAATTGGACACTTTTATAGGTAAATGGATGCAACTTGTGACCATACTCACAAGTGAAATAAATAAGACACACATGTGTAAGCACTGTATTGTTTCATTAGTGTAAGAAGCTGAAAGAAAAAACATATATGTGTGTATATTTATAAAAGAAATAGTTAAGACAGTTATACTAATGATTTCTCTGAGTTCACTAAAGAGAAAGATTTGTGCTGGTATTGTTGGGACGATTGAATGCAGATGTCTTGTGCTCTGGGTGAATGATTTGGGGATGACGATGCGCAATGTATATACAATTGTTGCTCCTGATTGCTGTCTTTTGAAATTTAGTTTTTTTATTCTTTTTTTTCTTCTTCTGCTTTTTATCCTTGAAATAAAATGGATTAAAGAAAAAAAGAAAACGGCAAGAAGGATGGGACAAGTGTGGGACTCCTCGAAGGAGATGAATGGCGTTGTGTCTTTATTGTAGTGAAAGAAAACATTCACTCTAGTTTTCGGTCAGACTGTGTGTATTGGTGTGGGGTCCTCCTCTCACGCAGAGTGGGGAATCTAATCTAGGTACTACACCTGGGGCCGCTGGGCCACCACCCTCACTCGCCTCAACCTGGGCAGTGCCCCAGGCCACCCCATCTTGGTCCTTAGACCTACTACCAGAGGCAGAGATAAGAAAAGCGAAGACCCTCCAGACTGCCCTGGAAAATTTCAAAATGCCCAAGCAGGAGGATGCTGGTCTGACCTGCCCGCAGTAGTCCCTCTTCACCTGGAGCTCACCCATGTCACGCATACGGCCTGCATCGCATACATCAGATTATAACAGGGTGCATCATGGGAAAGGACCTGCGCAGTAGACAGGGCTGATCTGACTCGGCCCCTGCCAGTCATGCTGCTAATCATGGTCTGGAAGGCCCAACGGGAGGCGTCCTAGACCATCCTTCAACTCCATGCCTTTAGTGCTCGTGCCCGGGCCGGCCTGCTCACTCCGAGCGTACCGTCGCCTGGCTCAGTTTTTCCGCTGTTACTTTACGGTTGTGTGCCCTGTATAACTCTGTTCATCGTGCACAAGAATGTAGGAATCTGTCTGTTTTCCCACCACCCGTGGTAACAAATGCAGTAGAATGACTTGTGGAACAGGGACCTGGGTATTCAGGGTCTGTGGACCACGGAGACGGAGACGGAGACGGCAAAGGGAGACGCACTGTGAGCCCCAGAGGTCACCAGCGCCCTGGTCAGTGATCGCCTTCCTCATTTCCCCATTGCTGACGGTGCCTCCACAAATCAGAACATAACTGCTAATCGCTCCTCTCTGAAGCCAAACCCTTCTAGCGCAAAAAGACTATGGACTGGCGTTTACTGGGGGCGTTCAGCAGGCTGAGTGGGGCCCAGAGACGTGCCCAGGTTCATGCCTGTCCTCGAACGTGTTCCTTCCTGTGCTATCACGAGTCTTCCTTCCCGGGCCTCCTGCTGGGGTGGGGGAGACGGCGGCAGCACCCCAGCTCCCAGCCTGCCCCGTCCCAGGCAGGTGCTGCAAGGCGGGAGGAGAGGCCTTGGGGCAGTGACCCTGAACCTGCAGCACCGCACCTGCGGTACTGTGTTTTTCTTTTAAGACAAAAGATGCTAATGTCTGAGTCGTTTTGTCTAACCTGAAACCCCGCGTCCAGGTTTACCTGCGTTACTGGCGCTCGCGATGGTAAGTGAGCTTTGGGTTTGCAGTTTGGGAGCCTTCTCTCGCAGGTTGGCTGCCGCTGCTCTAAAGGAAGGCCCAGGAAGGCGGGTGGGGGCGCGAGCAGGCCCAGGCCACCTCCACAGCAGGGCCCACAGGAGCGGCGCTGGAGGGGCTTTCTGGGCAGACCAGGAAGAGTGCGGTGAGAGACTGACCGACCCGGGAGCAGGTCTGCCGGGCGGGGGGGACAGGACGCCCCAGCCTGGCCTTTGCGGTGGGTCCGCGGGGCCCCGCCCTTTGCGGGGCTCGTCTTCCAGGCCTTCCTAGCTCTCTGTCCGCCTTCTGCCCTTGTCACGGCCGGGCCTGCCCTGGGCATGCTTGCTTTGTCCAGGCAGGAAAGCGTTCTTGCTGCTGCTGTCTTTCAGCCTCTCCCACAGATCCCCCGCCAGGGGACCCCAGGTGCCCGAGACCTGCCCTCCGGGCGTCCCGCTGGTCTCTCACCAGCTCAGGGGCAGGGCGGTGGTGGTCCTCCCGGAACTCCCGGCTGCGGGCTGAGTGCTGGCCACGCTAATGCTCACAGGAGCCCGGAGGCCAAGGGCGAGGCCGGAGATCACCGAGAGCTGGGCCCGCCCGGGCCCTCTCCGGCTTCGGGTCAGTGAGCCAGGTCAAGTCCGGCTTGATCTGGCTCCTTCTTGGGGAGCAGGGGGCTGGGGCAGGGGGTGCCCCGTGAGTCGGTCTTCAAACCGCCCGGCCCTTGCCCCGCCATGCCCCTGCTCAGCCTGCCCGAGGGCCGGGGCACTGGGGCGGAGGCGGCAGGGGCTTCTTACTGCTGTTGGCCGGGAACCGCGGCCGCCCGGGGACAGGCTGTGCCTCTGCACTGCACCCCGGCTCCCCTCTCCCTGCCGTCCATGCGGCCCCAGGGGCACCAGCCTCACTGCCTCCCGGTCCGGCGGGGCGCCCCGGGGATCTCCATTTGGTAGAGATTGATGCAGTTCTCAAATCTCGTTTTCTGGTTTTATTTTATTTTTAATTGATGCTCTTTTTTTTTTTTTTTTTGGTTTCAGGATCCCACAGAGCTCCCTCTTGTAAGTGTCCCGCGCCGCGGCGTACGGGCTGGGCCGTCTCTCCCTGGCTGGCAGGCGCTGCCTGTTCACACTCCTTCCACGCTGCCTTCAGCACCGCGATTTGGTAGCTGAAAATATTTGGAAAGTGGCAAACGCAACGTATTAGGGCTTAACCATTCAGGAAGCTGTCTGTTAAGATTTACCACCATGCCGTGGTTAATTCCCTGTATCAAAATTTAAACCTAAGAAATTTGTAAAACAGTAGTATAGAAGCATAAATTGCCTTTTTTCTGTTTTGTTTTATGGGTTAGCAAGCGGATTGACTCCAGGGGCTCAACTTGCTAGACAAGTGCTCTTTCACTGGGGCATTTAAGAAAATTTTAGATTGAGATGATCTTACTAAGTTGCCTAGGCTGGCCTCAAATTTGTGATTCTCCTGCCTCAGCCTCCAGAGTAGCTGGAATCACAGGTATACACTGCCACGCCCGGGACTTGCACACGTTTCTTTAGCTGTCAGAATGAGGACGTTTTTCACTTCCGAAAAACCCTTGGATACGTTCTGTGAGAGAATGAGGGCAATTATCATTGTAAAAGTAATTCTGACCATCCTAGCCTCCTGGGAACTGCTGAGACTGACGCAGGAGAAACAGCTCCCAACCTGCTAGGCGTCAGATGTGCTGAGCTCCTGTCCCCTGAAACTGAAGAATGAATCCAAAGGACACAGGAGCTTGAGAGTAGGGGAGATTTATTGACAGACACAGTTCCTGAGAGGGTCCCCAAAGTGGGTGGCCACTGAGGTCCTTTGTCGGGGTAATTTACACAGCAGAGACACGGTGTGGGCACAATGTAGGTCAAACTGTAATTAACCAACAGGATAAGAAGCACCACTGCTTAGCTAATATTAGCCCCACACAGAAGCAGGTCACGCAGCAAGCGTGCGTGGAAGGACAAAGGCGTTTTGGGAGGGGACGGGCCAGCTGCTCTGGTCACCCACCTGGACAGCCAAATCCCAAGTTACTGCTGATCCCGCGCTGCAGGGAGGATGGCAGGCCTGGCCGTTGACCCTTGTCCTGAGCCCGGCCTTCTTCAGATGCACCCCTGGCCACCATTCTGATGTCTTTGTTTTTCACTGACTTCCTTGAGAGCCCCGCGCCTGTCTGACTGTGTATGAACTTCTATGTAACTTAGCCACCCATAGTAAGAGGACCAGGGCCCCCAAGCCCCTGAGCGTCACTCGTGTGGGGGCGGACGTGGGTCAGGCTGCTTCACCCTGTGCTGCTGGGGAGGGGCTCGGCTTCCCTGAGGGTGGGTCCCTTTGCTTGTACAATGGGGCGAAGGGTTTACTGACACCGGGGAGAGGGCGTCTGAGCGCACCCCGCAGAGAGCTGTGGGAGCGCCTCAGCACCGCCGCTCTGCTCTGGCTCCCCCAAGGGCTGGCGGTGCGAGCACGATGCCTTGTCGCTAACAGCTTCCCTGGCGTAGTTTCTGCACTTCCTTTATGGACTGACTGCTCGTCTCCCACATTCATATGCTGCGGTCCTCACCCGCAGTGTGATGGCATTCAGGGGGGCCCTGGGAGGGGAGGGGCCTAGGGGAGGGCTTGGGCGGGGCCTTCTGGCTGGGGTTAGTGCCTTCCAAAAGGAAGAAAGAGACGTCTCTCTGTCCCCGTGAGGATATGGAGAGGTGGCCACCTGCAAATCAGGAAGAGGGCTTTGGCTGGACACTGGGTCTGCTGCACCTGGATCGCCGTGTTCCTGACGTCCAGCCCCTGAGCTGTGAGCCACAGCATCAGTCGTTTGGCAGCCGCTGTCTGCTGGGCTGACAGCAGCGCGGTCCTGGAACTGTGCCCGGCTTTGGAGCGCTCTCCGCAGGGTGGCAAGGGTGACAGCGGAGGCTTCGGCCCCTGAGAGCAAGCGGGGTGGACAGCCACTGGGCCCTGGCCCTGGGCCTCCTCCGAGGGGTGCGCAGCAGCGATGGGAGGGTGGTGCAGGCTGAGGCGCGGGCCTCCTGTGGCTGGGCTGGGCAGGGCACCGCGATGCTCCCCCCAAGCCTGGAGAAGATCCCCGAGGGGCCAGGACGGGCGGGCGCTGCTGTCCACGTGGTGTGGCTGTGGCCCGGGCTCCTGAGAGCCCACGGCAGTCCGCAGAGCGTGATGGGCGTGAGCTGCACTGGGCTTCCACCCAGGTGTGCTGGCTTGGGGGACTGGCCAGGCCTTCTGTAACGTAATTCCGTAATAGGGGACCCCCTAGGAGCACCCGGACCCCAGCAGATCTGAAGGCTGGCTTCCTCAGCGTGTGAGGACGGGAGGAGAGACGCCGAGGGTCGCCCCGGGCCTGCCCCCACGGGGGCCTGGATGGGGCCGGGGTTTCCTCCTCGCCGTGCCCAGGGACAGACCGGCCCCGCGCGGTGGGAGGCAGCTGTGGGGGAGAAGTGAGACGGGTCGCGCTGGAATCCCAGAGCTCCGGCGCCCGCCCTGAACAGCTCGCTAAGCCTCTCTGCCCCACTTCCTTCATTCAGCTGGAAGGGAGGGGGAGAGGGAAGAGTCCGGTCAAGGGGAGCTGCAGGGACAGGCGCGTCCCCAGCTCTCTGCCCCGGGGGCCTTCCCCTGTCGGCTGCCTTCTGTCTGCAGTGTCCTTCTGCCGTCCCTGTGTTCTGTCCACCGTCCGTCCTACCAGCTGTCGCTTGTCCACAGAGTCCTGTCTGCCGGCTTCGGTCCACTGCGTGGCCTTTTGTCAAGCCACTCGGGGTGGGGGCCCCCTGAGGACCTTGAGGAGGTGCTTGCTTTGCAGGGTGGGGGTGCAGGGAGACCCCCTGGCTGAGGGCGGGGCTGGGCCGTCTGGGGCGCAGTGTGTGTGCGGCATCCTCAGCGCTCTGGGGCCGGCCGTCTGCGGGGAGGGGCCGAGGCCCAGACAGGCGGCATTTCTGGAATTCCGAGTATGTCTGCGCCTCCCAGCCTGGATCTGGGTGGATGGGGCGGCGCGGTAGGGCCGCGGCTTCAGTCTCCTGATAGCTCCCGCCCGAGGGGGGCTCTTTCCAACCTGCTGTGGACGAGACCTGCCCCGCCCTGCCAGCCCCTGCCCGCCCAGGTGGGGACACACTCTCCCAGCAGACAGGGCGGGGCTGCCTCAACGCTTTGCTGGGAAAACCGGCCCTGCTGAATTTAGGGACCAAGGTGTCCCAGGAAGCCAGGTGTGGTGGTGCACACCTGTAATCCTGGCAGCTTGCAAGGCCGAGACAGGAGGTTCCCAAGTTCAAGTCCAGCCTGAACAAATTCACAAGACCTCGTCCAAAGAAAAGCAAAGCAAAGCAGAAAAAGGGCTGGGAAGTAGCTGTTTGAAGACCCTGGATTCAATCCCCTGTACCACGCACACACACAGGTCCTAAAATGTTCTTTTTTTAAAAAGAGACGTATCTGGGACATCTTTGTATTGACATGTTAAAAAATAATAAAATTTAAAAGTTCTGCTGTATTTTATTCTTAAACTTTTTTTTTTCTTTTTGAGATAGCGTCTCACTATGCAGTTCAGGCTGGCCTTGAGCTCACTGTGTAACCCAGGCTGGTCTCAAACTCACAACCATCCTCCTGCCTCAGCCTCTATTCTTAAACTTTGGTTATGACTGCAGTAACAAAGATGAAGTGTGCGTGAAGTTAATAATAAAGTGGTAAAGTAGGACTGTTTCACTGGACATCTGGCTTTTGTGTGAGGACCCTAAAAAGGGTATTTATTTAATTACTTATTTGTGCAGTGCTTGGTGTGAACTCGGGCCTTGCACACGCTAGGCTGGCTCTACCTCTGAGAGGCGGACAGCCGACAGTGCCGATTGGAAAAGCAACTTCTGCTGGTTCAAAGGCTTCCCTGGAGCACCTCGTGAGCCTCAGTGCCAGCTGGGTGGCCCCATCCCCACCGGCCTCCTGTGCCTGCGCCCGCCTTTTTTTATGGACACGGCTCTCCCCTTAGCTGGTCACCCCACCCCACTGGCTTCCTTTACACACTTCTTGCAAGATTTCAGCGTGGAGCTTGCTGAGGTGGTGTGTGGTTAGCAATGCTGGGGCTCGGGAATTGTGTGGGAGGTCGTCTGCGTGCCGAGGTCCCCAGTGGGCCCTGGGGAGGGGTTTCCGGGGGTCGTCTGCGCACCGAGGTCCCCAGTGGGCCCTGGGGAGGGGTTTCCGGAGGTCGTCTGCGCGCTGAGGTCCCCAGTGGGCCCTGGGGAGGGGTTTCCAGAGGTCATCTGTGTGCTGAGGTCCCCAGTAGGCCCTGGGGAGAGGTTTCTGGGGGTCGTCTGCATGCCGAGGTCACCAGTGGGCCCTGGGGAGGGGTTTCCGGAGGTCGTCTGTGCGCCGAGGTCCCCAGTGGGCCCTGGGGAGGGGTTTCCAGGGGTCGTCTGCACGCCGAGGTCCCCAGTGGGCCCTGGGGAGGGGTTTCTGGAGGTCGTCTGTGCGCCGAGGTCCCCAGTGGGCCCTGGGGAGGGGTTTCCGGGGGTCGTCTGCACGCCGAGGTCCCCAGTGGGCCCTGGGGAGGGGTTTTCCCGAGACTCCCTGGGGTGGCCCCGCTGCTCACAATGCCCTTTGCAGGTGCCATCTCTAGTGGGCTTCTTGCCCCCTTCTGGAGGGGAGGGGGCCTCTGTTCCCACGGGCCCCGGCTCCTGCCCGGGGTTTGGACCCTGTTACGCTGCCCTGCTAGGCCCACGTCCCTCTCCCCACGGAGCCCAGCGTCCACTGGTCCTGAGGCCTTGGCTGTGCTGCTGGGCTCTGAGGCCTCCCAGAGCTGGCCACTCCCCCAGCGGTGCCTGCACCCCCCAGCCTCAGTGCCTCGACTTCGCTCCTCTTCTGTGTGGCCACTGTCCTCACCGTCCTGTGCCTGAGCCACAAAGATTTCAGATTTCATTGGTCACCAAGGGCCACGTACCTGAGACCTCCTGAAGGGACATTAATTAATGCTTGGAAGGATCCAGGGCCTCCTTGTGCAAAGACTGTGTGTGGAAGACATTATTTTAAAAACCAATTATCAGAGCCCATCCAGAGGCCTCGTAATTAAGAAGCTGTTGTGGCTTTTGAGTAGCTGCAACTTTAGCATCCAAATGCATGGGGATTAAGTTGGGCCTCCTGGACTGGGGCTGGCTCTGCAGTCAGGGAGGGAATCCCAGGCCGCAGCTCGTTACACAGATGTGCTGGGAGCCCAGGAGCCATGCCAGCTCTTTTTTATAACTTGAGAGTGGTTTCTGACTCCCGCTGTGCCCTTTCCTCTCAGGTGAATGGCAGCGTCTTCTGTCTCTACATTTCTCTGGTGTTTAATTGATCAAACATCCTGCAGCTAAAACTAACTACCTGCGTTAGGCTTTCAGTTTGAACATTCTGCTTAGTCCTTGGCCAGAAGCAGACTGGAGAAAGTGCCTGGGGACCTGTGGGGGTGGCTGGTGGGGAGGTGGCCAGGGTCCTGACACTGACACTGTGGGGGCTGCAAGAGCTGACCTGAAGTCCCCAGCCCAGCTCCTCTCCCGGGCCCTTCTGGACTACATTTCCCAGCCTCCCTTGCAGTAAAATTTTAGTCATGCTCCTGAACTGTGGTCACTGGAATGTGGGTAGGGCTGAGGGGGTCAGTTTTTGGGTCATCAGCCACATTCTATTGAGGCTCCATGTTCACCCCATTCCCCATCAGGGCAGGGTCCCAGAGACCTTTGAAGATGGGACTACAGAGTGGCTGGGGCTGGGATTCTCGAGCCCAGGAAAGCCACAAACCAGAGCAGCTGCACTGGGTTCTGAGTGAACAAATCGTGAAGAAGAAAACTCAATTTTCTCAGCTACCAAATGGATAGAATAAAAATTTCCCCAAACTACATCACAGGGCTGTGGAAAAGGTAGGCACGGATGGGAAAAACTTCGACCTGACGGTTTCAAGCTCAGGGAGATGAGAGATGGCACTGTGTTTTATTTCCAAAATGGCACAGAGGCTGGCAAGATGGAGATCTGGGGCTGTGAGGGGGGAGGAGAGGGTAGAAGCCTGGGCAGCTGCAGCCCTCTAACCCTCCCCTTGTGCCTGACTCCCTAGCGCCAAGCTGGCGGATTCACGGGACTGGCGTCCTCAAGACCCTCCTGTGCCCATGGCAGCCATCGCTAATCCATTGCCGAGCACTTTCACCTGAACTGATGAGCAGCCTTAGAATCCTTCTTGATACACTGTTCCAGGCTCCAAAACCTGAAGCCTAAACTAAGGATCCATTTGACTTGGGCAGGGTCATTTGTCTGTACCCTTCAGGCTTAGCCCCTTTCGGGCTTAGGGCAGGCCCTGCAGGATTGCTGTGAGTGGCGGTGTGGACGGCAGCTCAGATTCCTCATGTTTCAGACAGTGAGGGGGTAACTTTTGTGCTGTGACCAAACCGTGGGCAAAACTAAGATGGCAATGCCGGGCCGATTGTTCGACGCTCTCGCTGCCTGGAGTACGGTGGCGCCGGCAGGGCTGAGGCCGGTCGAGGGTCTCGGCAGTAACTGCTGGGGTACCAGCTGCTCACCGCGGGACACGGCCTGCCTAACACTCTCCCTGTGCCTTGCCGAGGCTGTCTTGTTTGCTTCCCTCAGTGGGATAATTCCCCAGTTAGAGACTAGGAAACTGAGGCACAGAGAGATGGAGCTGTCCACAGGAGAGGCAGAGGCAGGCAGAGGCGGGGGAGAGTTTGCCTTCCTCGGCACAAGGATCCGATGCAGTGCTCGGGTGGCCTGGCCTTGGGCTGCCCATGGGCGTGGGCACGACGGCTGCTTGGTTCAGGCTGCCGTGCTGAGAGGCTCTTCCAGGGCTGTGACAGGGATAGAGCTGGGGGTAAACGCGATTTCCAGGAAGAGGAGGGCTTTTCCTGGGGGTCGGCGGGACCGCTCCCCAGGGCCCCGCATTCCCTGCAGGCAGGGGAGACGCCCGGCCCCTCGGAGCCTGTGGGAACCACTCCCCACAAACAGAAGGGCTAAGCCGAGCCTTTGTTTTCCTTCTTCCTTTGGTTTTACAAAGAAGACGCACTCTCTGCAGCGGAAAATACAGCAGACAATAAGAAGGGAAGCAGGCGGCTGGTGCGCCCTCCAGGCTGAGGTGAGCGGGGAGCCCCCAGCGAGACTTCCTGACCCCTGCACGAGGGCCCGCGGGAGCTGGCCGTGGGAAACGCCGCTGGCAGGGGCCCCAGGGGCGTCCATTGTCCCCGAGCCCTCCCGTCCCATCCTGTAAACCTTCTCCGCGGGGCCTGAAATGCTCGTGGGAAGATGGCCGCGGACCCCGGGGCTGTCGGTCTTCTCCCCTGCCCTGGGCACTTGTGATTTCAGTTCTCCTCACAGCCTAGGGGACCTCTGAAACGGTCCCTGGCTAAAACAGAACCGTTCTGAACCCTGCGAAGGAGGCGTGTGGAGGCTTGGGTCGCTGGTGACGTTTAAGGTCGGGGCGGCCAGCAGTAGGGCCCCGCGGGCCGGCAGGGCAGGAGGCATCTGCGGAGAATCAAGCATTTATTTTCCCAGCTTGCCCGTGAAGGAGGCCAGCGGGCACGGGGGGACACTCCTTATCCATCCCAGGGGACAAGGGCCACCCGGTCTGAGCAGGCCGCACTTCGCCCTGGGCCCCCGGGAAGAGTTTCCCAGGATTTTGAGGAACGGAAGTGAGATGGAAGCCACCTTTGCTTGCTTCCCTGCGGGAGGTTGGAATCCGCGGGTCTGCATTTCCGGGAGCAGCTGCACGGGAGGGGAGCGCGTCCTGGTGCCGGCGACCCTCTTTCTGGTCACCGTTCTGCGCCTCAGTCATCCGTCGGTGAGGTGGCCCTGGGGGGCCGTCCTCACGCAGGAGGTCCCCGCCGCAGCCCTGCGGGTGGGAGCGGCAGACGCGGAGCTCACTGCTTCCCGGGACAGCGCCCTGGCCGTCAGGAGCCCTGAGTCAGGCTGGGTGGGCGAGAGCAGGCCACCCTGGGGGCGTCTGAGCAGCTGGGCTGCGGCCCCACCGTCAGGCCGGACCCAGGGCTGGCGGCCCCGTGGCCTCTGGCTTGCCCTCCTCGGGGCCGAGTCTCGCTCCTCTGATTTTGCCTGCACGGCTGCCTCAGACCCCTGCTCCGTGATCCCCACAGCGGGGAGACCCGGCCGGTCTGTGGCGGAGGAGCAGGCCGACCGCTCAGGACCACGCGGAGCTCTGTGGCCTCCTCAGCGGCAAACGCCTGCCTGCGCCCTGCTGCCCCGCCCTGGACCGCGCGCCTGACCTGCCCCGCTCCTCCCCCTCGCTCCTTCGTCCCTAGACTGTGACTGCCAGTGCGCTGGGAGCTCTGGGGACGGAGTGGCCAAGAGCAGCTCCCAAGGCGGACGGGCGGGCAGACCGCCGGCGCCGCTCTGCCACCACGGAAGGCATTCTCCCCTCCTCTCTCAGACGGGCTTCAGCCTAACCCGCGCCGGTCTCAGGAGGCATGCTTGTCAGGAATGATGGCAGTGGCCGCTCCTTGGGCTCCACCATGGGGCCCAAGCACAGGGCCACCCGTTCCTCTTCCCAGGACGGCCTCGGCCCCGGGGCCCCGGCGTGCTGGGAGGGCAGGGCTGGGCCGCCCCGGAGATCAGACCCCTCACTTCCGTTCACTCACAGAAACTTTTCCAGCTCTTTAGTTTTTCAAGTATATTGGGCACACATGTTTCTTTATTATTTTTTAAAAATGTATCTGTCAAGGGGTGATGACTGCACAGTGACACCACGGTGGAGGTGTGACTCCGCCTGGCCGAGCGCGGCTGCCTCTCAGCCCACGAGTGGAGGAGGCGGGCGCCGGGGGTTCTGTGAATCGGAAGCTCGTCTCCGCCACCTGTCACCTGGGGAGGCTCACAAGGTCACAGCTGCCCAGACTTTGGGGTGTCCAGCTGAGGGAGGATGGGTGCCCGAAGGTTGAGCTGTCCTGGAGGAGCCTGTCCTGGGACCCCGCAGAGCTCTCCCGC
>RJWM01041885.1:0-14328 GCA_004363535.1 Dasyprocta punctata | reverse complement strand
GGAACCAGAAAAGACAAAGAATAGTAAAAGCAACCCTGAGTAGCCAGAACAAAGCAGAAGACATCACAACCCTGGGACTGAAATTATATTACAAAGATACAGTAATAAAGATAGCATGGTACTGGCACAAAAACAGACATGTGGATCAATGGAACAGAATGAAAGATGTGGAAACAACACCAGGCACATTTTCTTTGACAAAGAGACAAAAACATACACTGCAAAAAAGATAGTCTTTTTAAGAAATGGTGCTGGAAAAATTAAGTATCTACATACAGAAGATTGAATTTAGACCCATATATTTCACCATGTACTAAATTAAAATCAAAATGGATCAAAAAACTAAATGCTAAACCAGAAACAATCTACTGGGAGATAAAGTAGGTAAAACTCCTGAAAACATAGGCATAGATAAAGACTTCCTGAAAAGAACCCACACTGCACAAGAAAGAGTATTGAAAATCTGCTGTACTGCAAAAGAAACAACCAACAAAGTGAAGAGACAACTTACAGAATGGGAAAAAATCTGCCAGCTATTCCTTAGACAGAAGATCAGTATCTGGAATGTATAGAGAATTCAAAGGTATTAGTCTCTTAAAATAAGAGACCCAATCAAAAGATAGATTACTGAAATGGATAGACACTTCTCAGAAGAAGAACAAATGGTTAATAAATACATGAAAAAATGTTTAATATATTTGGCTATTAGTGAAATGCAAATTAAAACAATACTGAGGTTCCATGTTACTCCAAAAATAACATGGCTATCATCAAGAAGTCAAATAATAACAAATACTGGTAAGGATGTGAGGGAAAAAGAACTCTTCTACACTGTTGGTGAGAATGTAAACTAGTACAACCACTATGGAAGTCGGTATGACGATTCCTCAAAAACTAAAACTAGAAATTTCATTCAGCTCAAATATTTTTCTTCAAGGAGTCTTCCAGAAAGGGTTAGATACCATATGACAATGACACAGGCATACCCCTGTTTAAAGAAGCACAGTTCATGATAATTAAATTTTGGAAGTGACCTATATGTCCATCAACAGATGAATGAATAAAGAAAATGTGATATTTATACATAACGGATTACTACTTTGCCATAAAGGAGGCTGAACTTGAGTCATTTGTAGGAATGCATTTTGAGACCACAATATTAAATAAAATAAATCAGACACACAAGTACGTGATTTCTCTAATATGAGAAACCCAAAATAATAATAAAGAGCAATATGAAATAGATTAGGAAGTAGGAATATAGATCTTTTTTCAAATGGGAAGGTGTTGTAGTCAGGGTTTGCAAGGGACTGGGGTTAATACAGAACATATAATTTATGTAATTATTCTCTAATAGTCACTTGAAAGGTCAAATGCAGAAGATACAGGCGATCCTTCTGCACTATGGTTCTTTTTGGAGGAGCTCTGGTCCTTACCTTTATTCAGTTCACCTGGGTGTTATAAGTTGACTGTTAGTTAGTCCACCATAGAAGGGGATCAAGAGAGATGGAGGAAGAGAAGAGAGAGGAGAGGGTAAGGGGATGCAAAAAGAATCATGATGTGTTTTGTGCATACATCGACTCTCTACAAGGAATGTAATCATTATGAATGCAAATATACACTAATCAAAAATTAAAACTGAAAAAAATGAGTCTGATTCTGTTAAGAAAACTAGCATGCTGTAAAGAAACCTAGCATGCTGTACATACAAGGCATTATGCAATGTGCAAATGCAAATGGAAAGGCCTTCATTATGATTTAATAGATCTAGCCTTTATAACAATTATTTAGGTATTATAATTACTTTATTCATTTTTAAGCTAGCAACTTTAACTTTTGGAAATGAATTGAATTTCCCCTCCTTCTTCTATGTTTTTTTTATTTGCATATAATAGCATATATAAAAGAGCCTTTCAGCTCATTTGTGGAGGAACTTGTTGCAATCCCCAGAAAGAATCTGTCTAAGCCTCTAATTCCCAGAAGCATTTATTTTTATGGCTCTTAACCAACATTACAGACTGGGTTAGAGTATTTCCAGGGCAGATTGATGGAAAGGCAAGGGAATTCAAGGGGCAAGGGAGTGATTATGAAATAGATTACAAAAACCCACTCTGATGAGAGGGAAGTGAGTATACTCAGGTGATGAAAAGTAACAAGTCATACACCCAGTGAACTGGAGTTCTTCATTGGACTAATGCATTGTTGGTGTGGGCATGGTAGAGGGTGTAAGCTATAAAGGAGGAGGTGGATATTCAAGGGTAGGATGCTTAGCAAAGAAATTTCAGAATGGGGTAATACTGGTCAATAAAATCCAAGGCGTGATGGAAGATGACACTTGAGAGGTCAGAACCATGGATGGGCAATCTGTATGAATGATGGTATCATGAGGACAAGTGCTAAGAGAAGTAGTGAGAGAAGAACCACTGAATTCTAAACTTATTGAGAAATGAGGATGCCAACCATGAAGTGGGTCTAATGGCAGGTGCTTTAAGGGAGCTGAGGATTTTTTTGATTATGAAGCATGGAGTTAAAAGGAGAAACGATGTGGAAATAACAAAGGAGACCAAAGAACATCGTGTCATGAGGTAAACATGTTATAAATCTCCTAACTCTAGAGATCAAGCTGGAAACTTAAGATTGGAGAGTTTTCACTTTAGGTTTCAGTCACACTTGAAAAACAAACAGACAAACGACTTCACTCACACTTTAGAACAATCTTCCCACCCCACTTGGTTACTGCTCGACATTGCTTGTGTCAGTGCCTGTGTATCTGTCCCCTCCTCTGAAATGAATTCAAGAAACTTTCAGGATTTTGGTTTTCCTCCTGAAACTGAACCAGATCTCTATGAAACTATATGCTCACAGAAGCTTTGAGTCATAATATAGTTTGTGCTTGGAACTTTTTATTTGGGCATGTATATTCCATCAACATACTTTTTTCCTAAAAAAATCTCTTTCATATACCCTTCACCATGATGGGGTCTCTGATTTCCAGTGTATGGTCGGGCTCCCCACTCTGCAACAGCTGAGGCTCTGCAGGTGGTGCCCAGTGAGCCTCCTAAAACGCACATTCATTCGCGTGACTGTGCAACAGGCTCCTGTGCTTGAAATCTGAATTTGAATCCCAAGACAGAGCTGTGAAATCTATAGAAACTCTTTAAGAAATTAAGGATCAAAGAGGCTTTATAATAGCTCAAGGTCTTCTAACTTAGTATTGAAACTCAGCCTTCTGGTATTCTATTTATTTATTTATTTATTTATTTATTTATTTATTTATTTTTTGCGGCACCGCGGATCGAACTCACAACCTCGCGCCTGCCAGGCAGGTGCTTAAGCCCCTGAGCCAAACTCCTGGCCCTAGTTTTTTCGAGACAGGGTCGCACTGTGTAGCTCAGGCCGGCCTTGCGCTTGCGTGATAGCCCAAGCGGGCCTCGACTCACAACGCTCCACCTACCTCAGCCTCCGGAGTGCTGGGATTAAAGGTGTGCGTCACCTCGCCCGGCTCTTCCGGTGTTTTAGAACTGGGGCCTTCTGCATTGCCCCCAAATGCTTCTCAGAGTTTTCTATCTAGTTTGGGAAAACAAGGTATCTGTGTGGAGGCGTTAGTTTACTTTTCATTTTCAACTGAAATGTAGCCTGAATAGGAATGATAAAAACAAATCCACTGCTATGCATCAGGAACCTGCACATCTTCCTGTTTGTAGAACCTGAGTTTAAACTGCATGACCTGTGCTTTTATCCTGGGTCATCTGTCAGTGCTATTTCCGTTGTAAACAATGGTACAACTGCTTGGGGTTTGGGAGGAAACACCTTTCTTGCATGACTTGATCATGTGATGATGGGCAATTAGGATAACTGTGACTTCACTGCAATCATAGTTAGGCAACCAGGAGGTTACAAGCTGGGTACAGAATGAGCTCCCAAGCCAAGTAGTTCTCCATAAGCTACTCCTATGCAGAAACCAGGGGTTTTCAAATAGTAAACCTGTGCAGTGTGGCACAGTGCTGCTCAATGTGGCAGAACAAACCTGGCAGCACATTTAAAGTAGAAAAGACATGAAAGGATATGGGTTGGAACCCTGGCTCTGAAAATTTCTGCCTGTTGGACCTTGGACTGATCATTTTATCACTCTTAGCTTCAAAGTTGTTATCAATAAAACATGGTTCTAACTGTAGGTCAATGATTAAAAAAAAAAGGAAAATTTCCCTACCCTGACTCTTTATATATCATTTTATCAAATGCATGTTTTTCAGACTTAAATGCTTATTTCAGAAGTGGCTTTGGTAAGAAGTGGCTTTGATAACATGTGGCTTGGTAGTTTGAGTTTCCTTTTGTGGTGCAATATTTTTAGGATTTTAAAAGAAAGACTTACATGGCTAGTTCAACAAAGATTTTTTTCCCTCATATTTTACATGTTTCTGTGGAGTTCTAGATGTTGACTTCAGTTTTTTCACAAAAGAAAAATAATGATGTCTCTTAACATGTTTTTGGATATCTTAACAACAGCCTTTGGTGAAAGTTAGTACTTTTAAGAAATTGGAGAATAAATAAACATCATTTTTTATTATCACTCATGCCAACAATAACAACCCCTCAAAGATACAAAAGACTTTGAGGCCCATTATCTTTGTAGAATTAAATCTGCTGTGAGTTATGAAGAGTAACATTTGGTATTCACCTTAATCTCCACCCGATATTTGAAAACATTTGCCACTAATTAAATGTATTTATTCTTCCACAAATTCATTTAAAAGTACAATTCTCAACTTGTTCTTTAGGCAAAATCGATTACATTTATTATCTTCATTACAATTCTATATTACACTTCGCTAATTTTCAACTTGTCCTCTACCTATATATCTATCCGTCTCATCTGTCAACTCAGAGTAATTGTGTTTATGCTGCCTGGAGTGGGTGGTGTGTTTAGAAATAAGGCTAACATGTACTCTTTCATCCTGTGCAATGCCACCAGGCTGCTCTCAAAATAACAGTCTTGCTGGGCCTACAAGACCCAAAGGCAAGTCCTTGTTTCTGTAAAGGGGAAGCATAGCAAAAAGAAAACAAACTACAGTACTCACCTGAGCTGAGTAGGGCTCTATCGTGTTTATTATTCACAGAGTTCTGGTGTCATTTCAGCCATGCTGTCTTTTTGGATGTGTTGCTTTAGTCCTGCTGTGCCCATCAAAATTCTTGCCATTACTGTGGGATTTATCTTTGTAATCTCTTATACTGGGAAACAGCTTCCAGAGTATTGCTGGCCCCAAAGATCCAGAGTATGCAGAAAAGCCTCTAAGTTAGCTCTATGTTTTTGTGTGGGCTGGGGAGATGACCTGGAAGGGGAGAGCAGGACATTTGACATTTATAGATCTAGGCCATCAGTTTCCTAGAGTCTCAGTTCTGGAGGTAGGGATTAAATACCACAAAAACCAATCCTTTTTTATTCATTTTAAAAGCAAAATACTATGCAAGCAATATGTGTTCATTTTTTAAAATTAGAAAATACATGTGGACAATGTATCTAAAAGTGTACCTTGATGTAGCGCAACTGTCTTACGTGTTATGTGTTCCATGGCCTATTAGTCTGGTTTTCAATCTGTATATATGATAATAAACTTTGTAAGTTCTTATGAATAAATGGATCTGAGGCTAAAAAAAGTAAAAGAGTGATGGAGGGAAGGGGAAAAATGTTGAAATATGTTGTGTACATGTACTAATTCCCTACAGTGAATGTAAACATTATATACTACAAATATGTACTAATAAAAGTAAAAAAATTAAAAAAAAGAAAACACATATGAACCAGAAGAAAACAAGTACAATTTATCAACCTGTGACAGTTAGTGATTAAGTGTATATAGGTGTCCAGATACTTTTCTATGAATGAGATTATGTCATCACTTGCTAATTTTCTACTATATTATGAGCTTTTCTCCATATAAGTAAATAGATATTTCCATTATTATTTTTTAAGCATTTCATCATGTTAGCTTACTATATTTTGATTAAAAAACTTACTGGATTTTATTTCTTATTTGTCACTGTTCAAATAGTGCTAAATATATATAAATATAGATATATATCTATGTATCTATATATATATCTATTTTTTCTTATACCAAAGTGTTATCCAAAGCCTTCAGCATTGGGAAATAACCCACTGCCAAACTGCGGTACTTCTCACTAGAGTATAGGTTTTAGAAATGGGATCCTAATGCAGCTGCATAATATGACGGTCTCTGTAGCAGAGTCCCTGTCAAAATGTGTACTCATGGCTCTTCTGTTCTCTTTATGGTCCCTGAAGTGACCAAATACTTGCTTCCAGAGATGGCTTCCTCCATTAGACCATTGTCACCAAGACTCCTAGGTCACAGCCCCACATATGATCCCCACAATGCAGCATGCCATCGAAGTCTTGCACCAGTCCCTTGATTACTCACCACATTTTCCCCAATAAAGCATTTCACTGCTTTATCAGTGATTAAGTTCATATGAGTGAAAATCAGTAACAATTTTAAAAGCCTGAGTTATACACACAAACTGAAACTAAGTCATGAAAGCGGTCTGTGCCACTGGTCGGCAAAGGTCCTAGGAGATGACAGGCAGAGCATAGCCTCTGAGAACTTCTCCGAGTTACTGGAAAGGTTGTTGAGCAAGAAATAGGATGTAAGGAGTCCCCATTGTTGGGCTCTGGGGTAGGATTTTAGTGTAGATTGAGATTCTGGACATCCAGGAGGATGTGGTCAGGGAGTGTAATGGGTCATCTGAATGTTTTGCTTCTGAGTTCACTGTAGTCAGTGTCTAGCTTTTAGGAGGAGGTCCAAGGAGATCATTTCCATAGAACAGTGCAGATGATCCCAGTTGACCCAAATAAGCAGGCAGGAGGAGAAGAGCAGGAGCCTCATTATTTAGCATACAACCCTGGCAAAGGCAGAACAGGGATAGCTGGGCTCAAGCCTTCCCGATTACCTGCTGATCTTCACCCTGGGTGTCTCACCCATTTCTTTGCATCTCTTAAAATGTGGCAAAAGTTGCAACTTAACATCCAACATAAACAGCACCCATGGGTAAACCACACACATTACAGCATACACTCAATTCTATAAGGAGGAGAATTCCCTTTGGCACAGCCAGCTTGCTCACTGTTGTTGGGTCAAAGTGTGTAACTGCACCTAGAGCAAATGAAAACACACACACACACACACACACGGCATGGTAATAATTGCTACTTAATTTGTACTAAGCAAATATTTCAGAGCCATGAACATTTTATTATAGTGGCACTGTTTATAAATAGCATGAAATGGGCAGATGTGTATTAAGTTAAAATTCTCTTCCAGTAACTAACAGGTCTTAATTCTCTCTTGGGGTTACACAGAATATATCTGCACAATTGAGGAGCAGATATGAGAAATAGTTCCTGGGTCTTCCCTTATGTCAGGTGCCAGTTGCAGTTTTAGTTTGAATCAGCATTGTGTTTCAAGCAGCATAGGTAAATGGGTAGTTCTCTGCATCTTGTTTTGAGAGGGGCAATAATGATCAGTATAGAGAGCACTGGTATTCTGATATGGCCAGTGTGGGGGCCTGAGGACTGCAGAACGGGAAATGACACAAGAAGACAAATGACCACAGCAGAATGTCCATGATGGGATGCTCCGTAATCTGGCTTTTATTCTCATCTCCTGGAATGGTACAAAGCATAGGAGGGATTCAAACAACCTACCACTTGTTACCACTCTGGACACTCCAGTCTCCCCATTTCATGATGATTTAACACAGAGATGTGTTAGGAAGCCAACAAGCAAAAATCAATAGCAAGAAAGAGAGACTCAGAATTTAAGATGGCAGGACCCAGAGACATCACCTTTGAGTCAAACTTTGATCTCACACATGAGAAATCTGTACAGAGACCCAGAGAGGGGACAGAATGTGATTGAGGCCACTGATCAACAGAGTAAGAACAACCAAGAGGAGAGCTCAGCACCCTCATTTTCAGAGCAATGATCTTCCCAGGGTGACATCTTCAGGAACAATGTGACATAAAACAGTTCAGATGAGTAGTGCATGTTGACCAGCATCCACCAGAAGTCATCTTAGAGAAGAAACTGCTTAGACATTTCCACAGAAGATGTATGGCACACTAGAATCCCATTATTTTAAAAATTGCACATTTTTTCTCATGTTACCATTTAAATTTATGGTTTGGTTACTGGTCTGGCAGGCAGCAAGACGTATGGTTGTTTTGATAGGTTGTTAAATACCTCTCTCCACTCCCTCTTGAAGAGAATGTTCTGCTATTCCTCTGTGGAATGTTTTTGTCATTTGTTACAAAAAGCAGGTACTTGAGGTTGTAGAATTACAAGCAAACTTCTCTGGTTTCATAAATACTCTTACATTTCCATAAGCCTATGCTGTACCCAAGGGATTTTGAGGCAGTTCATGTTATGGTCTGGGAAATGGGTCTTAGCCTCTCCATTTGAGGGCTGTGGAGATAGAAACTCGGGGATAGAATTAGTATGTTCTGAACATTTGTACAGATTCTCAGGAGGTCAAGTTTCCCAGAGGTACCAATAGGGCAGTGGGGCTCCACTTACCCCCACACACTATGTTCCTGTTTGGAACCTTTGCAAAACCACACGTATTCCTTCTCTCATCTTTCTTCAGTTTAGCAAACCTAACCATTTCAACTTCCCATGCTCTCAAAGGTAGTGGTCCAGGTGAGTGAGAACTTGGACTACCCTACAGGCCTGACCAGCTCAATTTCACATTTTCATGAACTATGTATAATTAACTAGGGCCTTAGTATTCTGTGGTTTGTATCAGCTATTTGGACAGTTCATCTTTTTAGTTATTTATATTTTCCACCTTAGTATTTAAAGTGAAAATTTCTCCCACTTTGTAATTTTTTTTATTCTAACACACACACACACACACACACACACACACACACCATGTCCACATCATTTTTGTGACATGCTATTTGAAGTTTGAAGATGTGGCTTTATTTCCCTGTTCTCCCTCTATTCAGAAATATGACATGAGCTAAGTATAATCCTTCTTTTTGGGCTTTGGTATCTTCTTCTCTATAGTGGTATTGGGCTAGAAGAAATTAGGAGGCCATATTAGTCTGAAATGCTCTACTTGTATTTTTTCCCCATTTTTGTCAACATTAACTTTATAAAACAAGGTTGATGGCAAGATCTTTTGGTCTAGAAATTTTTAGAATAATTTGATGGGCTATGAGGTTTAAGGATCTGAGAAGGAGGCAGATCTCATCGGGGTGATCTCAGTGTGGGATGATCTCTGTACGGTACCCATGTTTCTCAGAAATTGTCCAGGCAAAGCCATCCTGGCTCCAGATCCCTGTAGACATGTGTCAAATATTGTGAGCTCCTGCTCTGCTCAGTGTCATGTTTGACATACTGGCAACATGGATGCTTTCAAGGTTTTACAAAACCCTTAGCGAACTGTCAACAGGCAAAATTGCAGACTTTTATTCTGGTTGTTTCAGAAAAAATAAAATCAAATACGCTTTCTAGCTTTAGAGGGGATGAAGTCCCTGAGGAAAATGCCATATCCTCATTTTATAGAGAATGACAGCACGGTTCAGAGAGTAAGTGAGAAGTTTGGGAGCAGAAGGAGGTACTCACGTGGCCTGACTCCATCTCTCTTTTTCTGTTTGAAACCTGTGAGTTAGGGTTATGTTGATGGAAGTGAACCAACTGTGTGCTAAGATGAGCCACATCATTACCTTTCTCAGTACCAGAGTCGGAGGCAGAGTTCAAGTTCAATTCCTGTTGATGTGAGAAGTGACATTGCTCTTGCTGGTCTTGTTCACGCCAGGCTTCATTTGGGGGAAGTTAATTAACCTCAGGTGCCATGGAGTCATTTTACCTTTGACTCACAGAGTAATGTCTGAATTTCATAGCATGGCATCCAAGGCCTTTCAAACTTTAGTTAACAAGCTGCTGGCTTAGCCCCATTTCAGCCTGCTAGCTCAGACTTCCATCTTCTAGGTTGTCTTTGATTGCTGTGGTTTATTTTAGCCTAGGGTTTACTTTTGGTCCTGTTTCCCAGAATGGTCCCTCACTAACATTTTACACTCAGTGTTACTACTTGGTGTCATCAGTTTGGACTTTCACTTCTGTCTCAGGGACTTGACCTGAGCTGTTCCTCACGTTCGTCAGCTTCTTTTCCAGAGGAAGATGCTCACCCTTGTCGGTTTCTAGGAGTCACCCTCTAGCATCCAGTTTCAAGGCTGATTGACCTTCCAAGGTCACCCATTGGGGTGGGCCAGAAGGAGGAAATGCAGGACAACCCTCAAATTCAAATTCTCCGGGGGCCTCCCCTGTGCCAAGCCCTGGATAAGCTAAGGATACCCAGACAATTTCCTACTTGAAAAGACCTCATAGTTTTGTAGGGAAGAAAACTGGCTAAAAAATAAAGGTAGTAGTATGTTACAAGTGTCTTGAGAGTAGCTTCTGTGGGGTGAGTGAGGAGCATGTTGATCTTGCTGGTGTCTCTGGGATGTTTAGGGAAACCTCAGAAATAAGATGTTGAGTCCCTGGGAATGTCACAGAGGAGAAGAATGCCTGGTACAGAACTGGAATTTTCTCCCTGAGTCCAAGGAAATGGAGTCTCTGGAAATAAGAAATCCCTGGTTAGTTAATTATGACTTTGCAGACAGCGATGTGAGAAAAAGATTGGAGTCTCTCAGATGGAAATCTTTGACATTTGGAATCTAGGGTGCTCTGTGGCCTACTGGCCTGTAGAAGGGTCTAATTCTGTCTCCTTTCAGAGAGGGAAAATTCCCAGCAGCGTACACAGTTAAAGTGCTAAATGTAGAAGCTGACAGAACAGACTCTCATTTTATCTGGCTGAAATGAGGGATACGGCTCTTGATGTGACCTTTCTTCTTAGTGAGTTTGCCTTTTAGACTTGGAAATTTTTGGGCAGAAAGAAAATGTCAGTTAAATGATAAGCCCAGAATATCAGAGGATAGTGGTTTCTCCAAAACCATTTCTCTGCTTTGTGAGTTGAGGATGTCTTGGTCAGGTGTGTAGCCCAGGGCAATGGCATACAGGAGGGTCTGGGAAAACGATGGTGGTGGCTCCTTGGCACCCATCAGCTGACTGTGGAGCTGCACCATTTGGCAGGACAAGAGTGAAGTAGAAAGGAGAGGACAGAGCTAGAATGCTGAGGCTGTCCCCCTCCAGATAAAGAGGTGTTGAGCTCCTGGCTCACCGAGTTGGATGTTTCACTGGACACATTTTTCCATGGTGATGTCAGCAGCAGTGCCCAGTCTCTGTAGGAAGTGGGGTGGTGAGAAGAATGGAAAAGAACAATGTTTACCAGCAGGGCCATTGCATGATGGAAACCATGACAGCAATTTGCAAATGTCTCTTTCCTCTTGGAAAGCATTAGGGAGGTTGTTGATTCCTGACTACCTGGAGCTTTTATTAACATTATATGCCCTGGTGTTTATAATTCAGAGTTGACAAAATCAATCTTCCTTCAATCAAATGCATGAGAGTTAATCTCAGGATTATACTGTTGAGTGAAAAAGAAGCCACCAAACAACACATGCAGTAATGATTCTGTTTATATGATGTTTGAAAACATGTATGACCACATATGTGTGTGCTTGTGTGTATAGTTAAAGGATGCAGACATATGTGCACAATTACAAAATGAAGCAAGGAAATATAAACACAGAATTTGAGGGTGTGATTATAGGTTTTGAAGGAGAAATGTTTGGAATAGACTAGGATATTCATGAGAGATTTCAAGGTAATGGTAATGTTCACTTGTCTGAAATGGACAGTGAGAACAGAGATATTCATTGTATAGTAATTCTTTGTATGTTACATCTCTTTTGTGAATATTATTTGTATCCAGCATATTTAGTAAAAGCATTAGGGTTGAGATGGGGGAAGCACAGTCAGGAGTGGGTGTCTGATGGCCTCACAGTCATACATTTGAAGGAAGGACCCTGGGTTACTTGCCACTTAAGAGTTAGCATGACCCCATCTCTCATTATATCAATGGTTGATTTATATTTTGAATAAAAATCCAAGTGAATAACCTGACCCCATGAACTCGTGTTGAGCCGTAAGTTTATTTCTCTGCCTGTCCTGGGCAGTGTGAAGGAAAGATAGTCAACACTCTACCTGCAGTTTCTACACTTGTGAGTTCAATTGGCCATAGCTCCTTGTTATGCAGTCAGGCCTTCAGTGGTTGATCTGTACTGAATGTGTACAAACCCTTTTCCTTGTTATGATTCCCTTAACAATGCAATGTAGCAATTATTTACCTCACACTGATACTGTATTAATTATGGTAAGTATCCAGAGATGATTAAAAGTATAAAGGAGGATATATATAAATTATGTGTAAATATTACATAATTTTCTATGAGGGAGTAGAGCATCTGAAGATTTTGGTAATCCTGGGGGTTCCTGGATACAATTTCCTATGAATAATGAAGGACAATTACAAAAGACAAAAAATAGAAAAAACAAGCTTATGTATACAGCTTCACTCTGATCTCATTTTAAAAATTTGTTTATATACATAGATTTTTAAAAAAAGCTTAGAAATTGTCCATTAAAGTGTTCAAAAGGTGTTAGTTATCTCTTGGGTGGTTTATTTTTTGGATGAAAGGTAGGTTTTACAACAGTTAGTCATTGATTCATTTCATTCTCCCCATTTCCGGTGCGGTCAGTCCATCTTCCCTACTATTCTGTGCTATCCCATGCAAGTGCCACTTTCTTCTGTGTGTTTGTCTATGGGAGGCTCTTCTTCCTGCTTTCCAAAGAGGATGGAAATTTAACCTGATCACTGGAGCATGTTAACAAATCAAGGAGCCTGGAATTTAGCCCAGAAGTTAGGAAAATCACTTTTAGTAGGAGACATGAAGCACGATGTAAGCTACAGCTTGAAAGAGGGTATCATGGGCGGTCTAGGAAGGTAGGTCCCAAGCACACAGCTCTGACCAGCAGCAATTCAGTACCCAACTCTATGCCTTAAAGGAGAGGTTTAATTTGGCTCTTGTTTTAAGGAGATTCAGTCTATGGTAAACTGGCTTCAAAGTAAAAACATCATAGTTGAAGGGCATCGTATAGCTTCATATAGTGAAGTAGCTTAGTTCATGGTGGCTGGGAAGCAGAACTACAGAACAGTACCGGAGAGGAAAGGGTAAGGGACCAGATACAGTATCCAAGTCACACCTTCATACTGACCCACATACATCCAGAAGCATGCTCTGCCAACCTCTGAGTGGCTCCCAAACTAATCAAGTTGATACAATCAAGCTTAACCATCACACTTGCCTACAACTTTGTCTCTTTTTCCTTTTCAGTATATTCCACTCTCCCTGCTTAGGTTTCCTGAGAAGCAGTCTGAAATTCAGGTTAATGTTGAAAATCTTATTGGGGAGTGTTTTTGGAATTGACATCAAGGAGGGAAAAGAATAGAAGCTGGGTTGAGCAAGACAAAAATGGGGCTGAGATATGGTCTTAGTGGGAACTTCAGTTGATCCTACAGGGAGAGGAGAAGATGAAATAACTACCCTTAAGAGCAACTCTGAGTTGGGGTTATGGACTGTGCCTTTATACCCCGCCTAGGTCCACCCACCCATGGACAATAGCCACCTCAAGAGAGGGGTATGACTTTGGTCAGTTGCCTCTTTAGCTGAGGCAATACCTCAAAGGAGCTGACAGCTTTACCACCAACTCCATCCTAAATCACTCATTTGTGATGTGAGATCCAAATTTCACATTACAACATTTGCTGCATCTTTGTGCTGCAACTGGAATATTTTTTATATTAAAATGCAAATTTACAAATGTTACCTGCTGCTTAAAATCCTTCTATGATCGTACATTGCCCACAGGAAAAGGATAAAACCTTGACCTCAGCATCTAAAGCTCACAATTTGGGCCAATTTTCATTCTTTCATGTCTTTCTGTTCTCCACATTGGTCAATGTTACAATAAAAATATACTTCCATATTCCAGCTTTACCAAATGTTGTCACATACTGAACATAGAGCTTTAAATACCTGTTTGCTCTGGACTATCATTACTCTCTTAAATTTCATGCAACCTTCAAGGCAAGCTCAAATGTTCTCTACAGCGTCTTCCTCCAATTCTCCAGTCATAGAATCTTTCTTTGGGTCTTAATAGCTAAGTGCTAAGCTGTATTCAGGCATTGTGATAAGTGTATTCTATATATCATCCCACTGAGTCCCCACAACAGCCTGGTAAGGTGAATGTAATTATCATAGACACCTTGATACAGAAATATTACCCTTTGGTATTTACGTGAGAG
>RJWM01041884.1:0-14652 GCA_004363535.1 Dasyprocta punctata | reverse complement strand
TTTTTTTTTTTTTTTTTTTTTTTTTTTTTTTTTTTTTTTTTTTTTTTTTTTTTTTTTTTTTTTTTTTTTTTTTTTTTTTTTTTTTTTTTTTTTTTTTTTTTTTTTTTTTTTTTTTTTTTTTTTTTTGTTTATTTTTTGAGACAGGGTCTCACTATGTAGTTAAGGCTGGTTTTGAACTCGCTGTGTAGCCCAGGCTGGTCTTGAACTTGTGGTGATCCTCCTGCCTCAGCCTCCTGAGTGCTAGAATTACAGGGTTATCCCACTGTACCAGGCTCAGCCATTATTTCTTAAGTACATTTTTTCAATTCATAATCCATCTCATATTTTTAATCTCTAATAACATAAATGTTACTTCTTTTAATTTAGTCTCATAACTCTGAGGATCTTTTTCTTTCTTTTTAATTTTTAAAGTGTGTTGGCTCATTGCTATTCAGATTGGGTACTTTTTAATGCTCTGTGTTCAAGTTCACTGACTCTTCTGTCCTCTCTATCCTACTGCTGAGCCCATCCACTGATTTTTTAGTTTTGCTGTTTTCTGTTCTAAAATTTCTATGTGATTTTGCATTATGTCTCTTATTTTCTTACCAAAACTTGATAACTTTTAAGAAATTTTTTGTCTTTTTGAGGCAGGGTTTTGCTATGCTGTTCAGGCTGGCTTTGAACTCATTTTGTAGCCTATACCGGCCTCAAACTCACAGTGATCCTCCTGCCTCAACCTCCCAAGTGCTGGGATTACAGGCACGCACCACCGTGCCCAGCAAAATTTTTCTAATTTTTTATTTATTTCAAACTTGTTTATAACTGCTCATTGAAACTTTTTTATGTTGGTCACTTTTGACCTTGTCAAATAATGGAAATCTCTATCATTTCCATGTTGGCATCTGTTGATCAATTTTCATTTAACTTGAGGGTCTCCTGCTTCTTGGTATTATGATTAGCTTTTTATTGCATCCTCCGAATTTTTGTTCTGAGATTCTAGATTTTATTTAAATCTTTAGTTTTTAGTAGGTTTGTCTGACACCACTGCCATCAGAGAAAGGGGCCACTGCCTGTTTACTGCCAGGTAATGGTTAAAGTTCAAGTCCTCCCATTGGCCTCAGTAGATATTTGAAAGAGGGGCTTCTCCTTATTGCTGAGCAAGGTTGGAGATTCTAGCTCCTTAGCAGCCCTTTACTGATGCCTCCCTGGCTGGGAGTGGTTGAAGTGCCTCTTTACTGTTCTTTAGGCACCATGCACTGATACCACAAACAGGAGGTAGAAAAGATGTTGGGAAGAAAAGAAAGGGGAGAACTTTAAACTCATTAATGCTTTCTTCTACTGAAAGTCCTGACTCTCCATTAGGCCTCCTTTGGCACTCTGATACCACCCAAGGGAGGCTTTGCTACCCTCTGTTGATGGAAGTCTAGGCTCTCTAGTTAGCCTTCTCTCACGCTACCCCAGAAAGAGTTGGGGAGCCTGGACAGAGTGAAAGTCTACATTCTCTACTTAACCTTTGTTGACTTGGGTGAATCTACGGTTTTTATGCAGTGTTTGGTTGCACTGGTTATTGTGTATGATTTTTCTGTCTGCCTAAGATGGTCTTTCGGTCAGAG
Source organism: Dasyprocta punctata (assembly GCA_004363535.1). NCBI lineage: Eukaryota > Metazoa > Chordata > Mammalia > Rodentia > Dasyproctidae > Dasyprocta > Dasyprocta punctata. The sequence continues at coordinate 13,060 of RJWM01041884.1, read as the reverse complement.
AGATCAGGCTTTTATTAGGGCTTTTTATCTCATCTATTTGCTATGGCATTTCTAAGATGGTGTTTTCTCCAACACCCAGTCTGATATATACAATGCAACAAGAAAATCCAGAGAACTCATCACCATGAGTTCAGATCACTGAGATTCCAAGTCGGTCTGCCCTTTTCTCCTTCTTACGTTTGTTTTATATACAGTGTTCAAGGTTTTGCTATACTTACTGTGAAGAATAGGGAGAAGTATGTGTGTTCTGGTGGGGTCCAGAACTGAAAGTTCCCCATCTTTTTTAAAAAAAAAAATTAACTGTGTTGAGATTTTGAAGAGTACCAATCAGTTGTCTTATAGAATATCCTACATTCTGGATTTGTCTTATTTTTCCCTCAGGGTATCATTTCTCTTAATCTTCCATACCCAGTATTTACTGTAACCTGGAAATTAGAGTAGAAGAAATCTTAAATAGGTTGGGCAGACCTCACTGAGAAGTTGGCATTTGAGCAAAGACTTCAGGGAACTACTTTCCTTTTGTCTAAAAAAAAAAAAAAAAAGCTGGGGAAGAGAAGAGCGGGAGGGACCCTAGATCTTGTTTTTTTTTTTTTCCTTTTGGGGTTAGATAAAAGGAGAAAAATTCCCTTGAAGGTCAAGCAAAAATAAAACAAGAAAGTGCTTCTAAAAAAAAAAAAGACTTCAGGGAAGTGAGAAAGTGAGTCACTCAGAAAAGTAAACCTAGCAAAGGAACAGGCAGTGCAAAGGTCCTAGGTAGGAGTTTATGTGGCTTGTTCAAGGAACAGAAAGAGGGACCAAGTGACTGAAACAGGGTGAGGAAATGGGAGAGTACCAAGAGATGAGATTAGAAATTTAATAGGGAATCAGATTGCATAGGGTCCTGTAGACCATTGTATGGATTGTGGCTTTATTTTTAGAGAGTTAAGGAGCCATCAGAGGGCTTTGCACAGAGAACTAACATGATATGACTTGGTTTTAGCAAGACTGATCTGGTTCCTTTGTGGGCAACAGGTTATGGGGAACAAGGGTAGAAGTAGCAAGAATATTGAAGAGTAATCAAGCTAAAAGGGAATTGTGGCTTGGACTAAGGTGGTAGGACTGGAGGTAATAAGAAGTGACAAGATTCTGGGTATATTTTGAAGGTATAGCTCACAAGATTTGCTGATGGATTGGATACAGGTGTAATCCCAAGAAATGTTTGTCAGAGCAACTGGGAAAGGAAAATTGCTATTGACAGGAATAAAGATGATTTTAGGAAGTGTCATTGTGGGGGAAAATGTCAGTTGGTCAGAATTGGATGTGTTGAATTAGAGATCCCTATTAGACATTCAAGTGGAATTTATGAGCCCTGTCGCCAAGGTTCTCAAAGTTTGAGAAATGGAAGTATGGAAGCAGATCATTCCAACAGTTGTGAAAAGGGCTGTTTTAGAGGGGTGCACAGAAAAGCACGTTCTCAACATTTTTGGGGTAGAGAAGGACTTAAAAGAAGTTTCACAGAGGAGATGACATCTTTAGCTCGCTCCTGGAAAGAGACTAGCTGTCATTAGGTAAGACAGAAATGTCATGATTTTTACATTCTTAGATCCTAGCACACAGTAGTTGCTCGATCAGATCCAACTCAGTCACCAATTGTGTGGTCTTGGACATTACTTAATTTCTTTGAAACTCAATTTCTTTATGTGTGAAATGGAAATAATCATTGCATTTTTGTGATGATTAAATGTAGAACACTTAACACACCATCTGATACACAGTGAATTAGTGTAACTTACTATTGAATGAATAAATATCTTCTTTACTGTACAAGTTTAGGCTAGACTGGTAACCAGTCTTTACATTTCAGCAGTCTTTTACATGCTTAGCAGTTTGCAGGACTCCTTTCTACATGTTAAGAGTAGCTCGGGAAAAATTTCCCTATATTCTGGGCCTTCTGACCTACTCCGATTGAAGAATAAACATTGTTAACCCTGGAGTGAATAGATAAGGCCAAATTGTCCTTAGAAGTTTGTCCTGCCCTATCCCCTTTGACTCTTTCCTTCTGTCTTTCCTTTCTCCTGCTCCTTCATTTTTTAATGAATCTGAGTAAAACCTCTTCAGATTCATAGTGAGATTCTCCCATGCCACAGGCTCTGTGACATTCAGAACAGACCAGACTGACAAGCCTGGGAGAAGGTCACCTACAATGAAATACTTTGACACTTAAGGAAACTGCTTTCCAGCTGCCAGGGTGCTAACCCAAGGGCCCAGGGACACAGACGCCCCCTACCGGCAGAAAGCAGCCCCCGCGCCCCTGCAGGCGGCTCTGGTCGCTAGGCGACCGAGCGGCCTGCGCTGAGATGGAGGCTACAGAGGTGTTTCGGGAAAAGATTTTCGAGGAGAAAAACCTTTCCTCTTTTCTTCCACCACCTCTTCCGCCCTTCAGCAAATAGACGGGGCTGGGGCCGCGCTGCTGGCTGCTGTCTCATAATCTGAGCTCATTCTTAAAAATAGAGCTTCATCAAGTGACCTCAGTCTTTGTGTGTGAACAAACGAACACCCTCACCCCAAATATGGTTTCATCTGGGCCCAAGACCCAGATCATTTAAGGCAAAACTTTTTGGTTCACAAGGGGTAGATGATGGGCCTTGCTGTGGCTATACATCTTGTAGTCAAGGGGAATTCTAACAAACTGGAACAGGGTGGGAATAATTTTGGTGATCAGTAAGGTATTAAGATTTCCCCCACCATTCCCAATGTATGTATGCATTTGGGAAACTCTTACTTTAGCCCATTAAAATGAAAAAGCCCCCAGAAATGACAGTATATAAATGATCATCCATACTCCACTGGGGCAAGTTTCTCAGTGGCTTTCCTCAATTAGGTTTCTCTATGGAGAAGGAAGAGATCATAAGGTCTATGGACCCCTGTGAGTAAAGGCAGAGCCCAAAAAGAGGGTAAGAAACAAAGAATGGGAAGGTAGTAAACGGAATTCAGCAGCTTCCTAATTTTATGTCTGGTTTGGGGATCTTGGCTCTGTCCCCAGTTTGCTAGGCTCACACTGAAGCACCATTTCCTTACGAGGGACTTTGGAGACCAGAAATCCACAGTTCTTCCTTCTACAACCTAGCATTTTGGCTCAGAAATAGCACAGCAGGCCAAGGCCATGACCACATTAACTTCTCCATCAAGACTTGCTTCTGTCCTCGCAGCTACTACAACAGAAGCTTCATTGTGGCAGAGTCCCAAGCCATGGCAAGCTCGGGAGGGAGCTGTGCCCAGGAGTGTCCTCGTGGCCTTTCCCTCAAGAGTTCCAAGGTAGCCGGGCGTGGTGGTGCGTGCTTGTAATTCCAGTACTCCGGAGGCTGAAGCAGGAGGATTCCTGTGAGTTCAAGGCCAGTATGGGCTACATAAGCAAGTTCAAGTCCAGCCTGAACTGCATAGTGAGACTCAGTCTCAAAAAAAAGAGTTCTAAGGATCAATACCAGTCTGAGGTAACCAACAGCCAGACAACATCTGGCCCAGCCACTGCCTCAGTCCACAGCATCTCCACAAAAGTAGGATGGTAGGGGGAAGAATTCTTGTTCCCCATGTTTCCAAATTGAATTGGGTCGGGGCTGTGCCTCCGCTCTATTAATATCCCCCTAGCCCAGCCTGCTAGCCCCAAACCAGGATGCCAGGAGCTGTGAGTCAGCAGCTAAAAATAACGGGTAATTGCAGTGAACCCCAATAAGCAGCTCCCCCTGGCCCTCCTCCCGCAAGGCCTCACAGAGTTTAAGTGCGATATAGCTGTTCAGTCTTCCTGGGAAGAGTAGGGATTTGTGATGACAGGTCTAAGGGCTGAGTTCCCAATGCTAGGGGCTAGAAGCAAAGGATGGGGCTGGACGCTGGCGTTCTGATGGGGAGTCTGGAAGCTAAGATTAGAGAGGACTGCAGCTGAGAGCTTGGGAGCTGGGAGGTTGGACTGTGGGGGTGGAGAAGCTGGAGGTCGACAGGGTTGTGGTTAGAAGGGAAGAGGAGGGAGGAAGAGGCGGCAGTGCTGCTCGCCTGGGGGAGGGACGGGGGACAGAAAAGAAGGGATGAGGGTGGTGGTCGAGCTAAGAGGTGACAGCCTCTGTAGTACCTGACAGGCTGGGGGCTCCAGAGCTGAGGTCAGTAGTCGGCCTGACTGAGGGGAGGTATCAGGAACGGCGAAAAGTAAGGAAATACAGCTTGAAAGGCAGTGTGTGAAGGAGACCTGCCCGGTGGCAGGCGGCGTGGACCCCAACAAGACCTGGACCAGGGCAGCAGCCGCGGCACTGGTTCCCCTTGAGCCTCCAGCTTCCCCGCGTGCCTCGACCTCCGCACCAACTGCAGGCCAGGTATGTTGCTGTGTACGGCTGCCTGAGTGTGTATGTGCATGAGTGTGTATATGCATGTGTGTGCAAGGAGGGGGCAGAGCGTCGAGAGCGAAAGGGGACCGGAAATGCCCAGAGGCATACTGGGAATTGTAGTTTTCGCGACTGTCCTACAATCCAGGATTAAGGTCTAGTCCCGAGGTGGCAGTGCTCCCTGGCCCAGGTCCCAGTTTGGTAAGGGAAGAGGAATCGCGAATTGAGTCTCCTGGCTGATTAACCCCTTAATTCAATTGGACTTTGTGTGGAGCCACGAACTAGAGGGAATGTCAGCGTAATGGAGGACTGTAGGGTCAGCCACAGGGAATTGTGCCCTCGTTTTTGCCTGAGCTCCCTTTCCCCCTTTCCACAGTTTCCTCATCCTGTGCCAGCTCCGCACTGGCCACTTCAACAATTTAGGCCAGGGACACATTAGCAGCAAATACGCTGGGACACTTGCTCCTGGAGGGGAAGGCTGGGCCAGAAACCAGACCCTGAGCGCAGCCCTGAGAAATGAAAACTTGTGCCCCGGAGTCCGAAGTCAAGGACACAAGTCCCCAACAGGCCCGGAAAACAGGTGACTTTCAGAAAATGCGTCACAGTGACGACAGATGCGGCCCTCCTGTTGAGGCGGGTGACCACAAGGTGGAGCTACAATGCAACCCTCCACTGGATGCCTGGGCCTCCAGGAATGGCCCCCAGGTGGCTACGCTCCACCTCGCCTTTGGCGGTCCTTTATTGCAGCAGGTGGTTCTCTTCCCACCTCCATCCCACGAATCTCCTCATCGAATCTCCCCATCGTGACCCTTCAGTGTCATATTACATCCAACCGTAGATGCAAAGTGTCTCCTCCCAGCCCCAGCGCCAAAAAGATTAGACCGTGATCAAATAGAAATTAAATTCATTGAGTAACAGATTAACAGATAAGATACAGAAACCATCCAATCTCAAAGAAAAGACTGTGTACAGCAGAAAGTCACCTGTAAACACGGAACTACGGGACTAGATAGGCTGTTTATCTCCTATTCCTTGCTGAATTGGAAGGATGAGAAAATAGTGCATGGAATGGGGACTACATCTCCATCATCTCGTAGTTCTCCAGAAAAGGTCATTTTATCTGTCAGTGTTCCAGGCTGTCCCACCCCTGACACACCCTGTGCCTTCTATGCAAGAATGCGTGTACACAAGTCTGAGACATTATCTTGGCAATTGCCCTTTTACTTCCTCATTCTAGTTTCATTTTAAGAGAAACTTCTCATGACTCACTGTCTTCCCACCTATCCCATGTCAAAACTGCAAGAGAAGCAGATTCCCTGGCAGCTTGAGGCATGCTCATCATCTAGGCAGAGGGCCTTCTTGGTTCAAACCTCCTGTTGGTAAAACTGCCCCCCACCGAAACTCACTGCTCCAAGACATTCCATTTTGTTCCTTCTCCCTCTCTTGCAGGTAACCAGCGAAGACAGGCCTTAGACTCCAGATGGGGAAAGGGCAGGGAAGGGTGTTCATTCGGTCATGAAACTGTTGATCCTTGTCAGCAGCACTGCTGTTTCTAACCCTGGGGGAGGTTAGCAGAGGGTGGGTCACATGTGGAGTGAGCAAAGGGAAGGCTAGGAGGAGAAAGTGAGGCGAGGGGGGAAATTTCTTACCAGTTCTCTCTCTCTTCTTAGCACATCTCCTATGGAAGAAAAACTTTCCTTTGTGAGTTCATCCAGCTTCAAGCAAGACCTTCCAACCCTGGGATCCCCCAAACTGCTTTTCCCAGGGTCAAGCCAATTTGGTGATATGCAGAAGGACCTAAGGCTTTCAAAGGAACTGAACAGTCGCAGGAAGCACATGTGAATCTGAATCAGCCTCATCACTAGGGAACTGGAGAAAGTAAGGACCCCAAAAGCTAAGGCACAAAGTATTTACCCTTGGAGGAGGAAGGTGCACAAAAGCAGCAGGATGGAGACACAATTAATAATGATCCACGTCCTTAAGTAGCTTTGAGGAGTCTGTGGGAATAGGAAAAGACCCCTGTCAGTGGCCAGACTCCCAAATGTAGTATACAGGGGAAATAAGGATGAAATGGACAGGGTTAAGGAGAATCAGAGATTGGAGGAGAGAAGGAATGGCAATCGTTCCAGAGCCCTTACAATAAGCCAGATGGGGTAATGCATCTGCTGCAGCAGCTGGCAATCGTTGGTGGTGACCGAATCGACCCCTGCACACCAGAGCAGAGAGAAGAGCCAGGGCTTGTTCACTACAAATAGGTTCACTGAGACATTATCCTGGTGCAGTGCCCTGTCAAAGTGGGAAAGAAATGGGACATCCAGAACTGTGGTACATGAGACATGGGTGGCATCCCCTGCATGTTCTTGAATCCAGTCTCACTGCCAAGGTGGGTATCCTTCTAGCTCTGTGCACCAATCCCTTAACCAAAGGTGATTTTCTTTGCATAGCTGAACTCTTGTCTCCCGGTAGATTCCATACACAAGCCCTAACTTTGCCATCTGGAGCCATGATAGCGCTTAGGAGGCCTGAGGAACAGAGGCCATATCTCCTTGAGCTTTCTCTTCTCCAGGTCCATCGTTCCCAACTCCTTCAACCATTACTCTTGAAGCTTGGCTTATTTCCATTATTGTACAAGCTTTTCTAATCTGGCTTGGCTTCACTCTATCAATGTTCTTTTGAAATATGGAGCCTTCAATATATTATCCTGGATGAGCTTGGAGCAATAGGACAAAATTATCTCCTCCTGCCTTTGGACACTATGCCTGTATGAGGGCAGCCCAGAGTCAGGTTAGTTCTGGTAATGTCATCTCCTTCTGATGACTCACTATGCCCATCATTCAAAGACCTGGGCTTTTTCACACTTGTTTCTGCTGATATCTCTCTTGTGTTTGCATGATTGAATTCTATCTCTATTACGTTTCATCTTGCTAGTTTTGACCCATCATTTTAAAGTACTTAGGCCTTTGAGAGCCTTGACTTGTCATCAGTGTATTTATTGCTAATTCACGTCTTTTGGAAACATGATGAGCAGTCTACTTTGACCAGGACAAAGTGACGGTGGTGGATTCTATGTCATGTCTCCTTCCATGGTGACAACTTGAGGAACGGTCCTTGAAATATTTATGGTAACTGAGTTATCATTCTGTGCACTTTTTATTCAACCACAGGGGCATTATAAAAGACCTTGGCAACATCATGCTTTGAAATCTCTCATGTTTACTGCTGGGTCAGCTTCTGTGCCCACATCTGAGGCTCTCCAAACTCTTTCCTTAAATTTATCCTCTTTTACACTGTTCTCTCTTTCTCTCCCCCCTCCCCCCCCCCCACTCTCACTCTTGCCCTCATTCTCTCTCTCTGTTTTTTAAAGTGTTGGGGATGGAACCCAGGGCCTCGTGCATGCTAGGCAAATCCTCTACCACTGAGCTATGCTCCCAGCCCTACTCTGATCTTTTTGGTGTAGAACAAATGCTAAAATCCTTATGGCCTACAAAACCCTGCCCAGTTTGGCCCCTGCCTGCCTCTCTAGCTTCACCTTTCCCTTGTTCATTGGCTGTTATCCCTGTTCTTCTCATATCTTCTTGTAACTATTAAGTCTCAGCTCAAACATCACCTCTTTAGACCTCTTCTTAATGTAGTAGCCCTGCCCCCTGCACTAGCCCCTCACTCTGAACTCCAATCACTACTACATCTCCCTGGTTTTTTAAATACTTGGCTCTACTCAATATGCATGCATTTTAAGTGGTTTACGATCTAGATCTTTCACTAGTATGTAAATTATATGAATGTGGAATTCCTTGTATGTCCAATGTATGTTTGCACCCTCAAAGCCTACAACATATACTACCTAATACACAAGTGTTCAATGAATATTTGTCATATAAGTGAATGAATGAATACCCTTTGCCTTCCCAGCATTAGCTCTTCCCTGCCACCAGGCCATGGAATCACCTCAGTTGCTTTCTCTGGCACTTACTTGATATCCAGCAATGGCAGGTCTTGATAGGGGAGGTTGAGAAACTGGGGCTTCTCGGTTCTATTTCCTCTCTGCTGTCCATATATCTGGCGCATTCTGGGTGCCCGTTGTTGGACATTAGCCCTATCTTCATCTGGTAGCCAAAGAACCTGTGGTTCAGGGAAGATGGGCATAAAGATGAGGAAGACCAAGGGATTCTAGGGACAGGGGCAGGGGCTGAGAGGTTTGGCTACAGAATGGTGTACATGAGCTGGGTTGGGGTGGAGGTGGCACTGGGGCAAGAGGTAGCCTCAGCATCATCAAGGCTTTGAAAAGACATGGTGGGAAGGAGGACAAAAGGGGGCTCTTGGGAGCCCTGGCAACATCACCATGGCTTGGGGCACCCTTGCATTCAGCACAGTCTCCAGTGTCTGGTTCACGAAAGTGTCATAGTATGTGTGGTATCGTGGGGGTCGGCGCAAGTCAAACATGACGGACAGGTTGAGGGCTTCTGCTGCCTTTAATAGCTCTTCTAATGCTGGTACTGTCTGATTCTCAGCTTCTTTCCGATCAGACTCTGACAGCTGCTTGGCTCCCCAGAAGGGTTTCCTCTATAAGAAAGGAAAATTATTTCAATACCAGAAGAGGCTGCCAGACTTTCTCCCTATCTTTGCCATCTTCTCTTATATCCTTCACGTGGTGTCTAGATTCTGTCTATCTCTGATTCTGGTCTTTCTTCCTCTAAACTGTGGCTCCCTTTCTGACCATCTAATACTGCACCCTACTCTGTGACCTCAATCTCCTATCCTTCCAGTTTCTTTTCTTTCTCCCACTATACCTTGTCTTTCATCTCATGGGATCCTAACCCTTGGTTTCTTTGCAGGTCATCAGCTTCTTTCCAGCTGCACCTGCATCCATAGTTTGAAATACTCTTCCGCAGTGCTCCCAGCTCCCTTCCTGCTCCACCTGCCCTACAATTCCCAAATGTTGATTCACTCACTATCTGCCTTTTTTACACCTAGAACTGAGGGCTGAACAGTGCCTTGGCGACAGCTGGCACTGTAGTTTTGTTTTTTGCTTAGTGCTACTTAACAAAATTTTTACCTGCTGTTGATCTGCTCCCTCTCCCATTCTCCCTAGTGGTTATTCCATGCTTGTGCCATTCTGCTCTTCTTCCCTTTGTATCAATGAATGACCTCATCTTCTAATCCCTGACAAGGATAAAGCTAACATTATTGAGTACTTACTGTAGTATTTACTGTGTGCAAGACAATGCTCTAAGCACTTTGTATTAACCGACTTAATCCTCCCAATAATCCTGCGAGGTAGGTATTGTTACTATTCCGATTGTACAACTGAGGAAACCAAGGCACAGACTGACTAAGAAGTGTCGCCCAAGGTCACACAGTTAGTAAATGGTGGAGCCATGATTAAAACTCAAACATCTCTAGCTCTTAATCATTCTGATATGCTATCACATATAGCTAAATTCTTATATTGATTAACTGTGGCACTGGAGATTAAACCCAATGCCTTCACACTAAGCTAGTTTCTCAGACCTTTTTATTTTTCATTTTGAGGCAGGGTCTCACTAAATTGCCCAGACTGGGCTCAAGTTTGTGATACTCCTGCCTCAGTCTCCCAGTGTGCTGGGATTACAGGTGTGCCTGTGCCATGCCTGCTTACAGTTAAATTTTTTTAAAAAGCAAATTGCTGGAATCTGCTTCATGATCCTATTTGTGCAAAATAAAGAGTGTATATAACATACCTAGTTTTAATTTTTCATAAATACATTATATATTTAAAAGTAATAAATACATATTACAAATATATTTAATATATAAACCTACATTATATATATTTAGATATAAAATATACAAATTTACATAAATATGTGTGTATGTCTCCACTCATGATTATTTTAGACAAGGTAGACTTTGATTTCTACTTTATTTCTCTGATAGTTTACTTTTTTTTAAACAATGAATAGATATTACTTTTGTAATCAGGAAAAGAGGAAAAGAAAAATAAAGTATCTTTTTAAATATTTTTTTCACCACATACAGGATTGAAATTCACATTTCTGGGTCTGGCATTCAAGGACAAATCCCTCCCTTTTTGAGAGAGGGGCTTGCTATGTAGCTCAGGCTGAGATTGAACTCATTATGTAGCCCAGGTAAGCCTTGAACTCATGGTGATCCTCCTGCCTTAGCCTTCTGAGTACTGGGATTACAGATGTGCACCACCACACCAGGCTTTCAAAGCTCTTTTTTTTTTTTTTTTTTTTTGGTGGCACCAGGGATCAAACTCACAGCCTCACACCTGCCAGACAGGTACTTAAGCCACTGAGCCAAACTCCCAGCCCTACTTTTTTGAGGCAGGGTTGCACTATGTAGCTCAGGCCGGCCTTGCGCTCACCTTATAGCCCAAGCTGGCCTCGAACTCATGACGCTCCACCTATGTCAGTGTCCCGAGTGCTGGCATTAAAAGCGTGCACCACCACGCCCGGCTTCAAAGCCCTTTGATACCAAGTCTTTGCGTCCCACCACTTCCATGAATTGTATCTCCCAGTTATATTGAACCACTTTTTGTTCTCTGGAAACACAGTTTTTCATATTTGGCTTTTATACAGGCTCTTCCCTCTGACTAGAATTGCCTGTCCTGTGGATTGGGGATGTAGCTCAACGGCACGGTTCTATGCCTAGCATGTGCAAGGGTCTGGATTCCATCTCCAGCACTGCGTAAAGAACTCCCAGCCCCTCCTTTGTCCTTTCTAATTGATTGATTGATTGAGGTACTGGAGATTGAACACAGGGGCGCTCTATCACTGACTTACATCCCCAGTACTTTTTATTTTTGACAGATGGTATAGCTAAGTGGCCCAGGCAGGTCTCAAACTTGCAATCTTCCTGCCTCAACTCTGACATTACAGGTGTGTACCACCACACCTGGCCTGCTTTGTCCATCTCAGGAGCAAACTCCTATCACAGGCTGCTATGCTTCCCTTCCTGTGCAAACCCACGCCTGATTGCTCCCACATCTGTGGCCAAAGAGCAGAGTGTGATTTTTCTCTCTTTTCTCTGCCCAGGAAAAGTATTTTTATTGCTCTAGGTTTCCTATTCTAATTGCCTGTAGACAAGGTTGCAGTGACTGGAAGGCAGAGACTGCTCCTCCTGGCCAGCACAGGGTTCAGCAAATGCTTATCAGCGGAATGAACTCTGCCCTCTCTGACTGTCGCTGCAGGTGATTGTCTTTTCCCAGATGCCATTCTCACCTCTAGGAACCAGGTCCCAGCATTGAGTCTCTTCAGTTCTGCCCAGGAGAAGTCACTGCTGTGGGCTGTGATTCGGGATGGGAACACAGAGGCTACATCCGTCGTTCTGGTTAGCTGCTCATCATGCATGAGGAAAGGGACCCCGTCGGAGCTGAAGGTGGGCACAGTGTGTGTCAGAGGGCCACATCTGGGACTGACCATTGTTTTCTGAGCTCCTCCACTGTGTCCTTCAGATCCTCTGAGCCCCACCCTCTTCACCTGACCATCACATCGGTCTCAAACACAGCAGCTCCACATTCAGCCGTCTTCCGCAGAGACATCAGTGTATTCTCAGGGGCCAGCTGAGAAAGGGAATTGGCAAGGAGGTAGCAGGGAGGGGCAGGAGTCTGAGTATCCACAGGTCTGGCAGCCACAGCCCAAAGAGCAAACCCTCCCCGCTCTCCCAGCATTCTATCCACCACTCACCATGGGGGCCCCTCGGTGTCCCATCAGCCTAGGCTTGGGCGGTAAATGTCCGGATTCCATGATACAGGGTGAAGAGATGCATAGAGGGGCCAAGTAGATGACAAGAACAACTCCGAAAAATAGGAACAGTAGCAGAATCTTGGGACCTGTGGGGAGTTGGGGGTAGTATTTGGGGAAAGGGCAATGGAGGAGCTCCAGGGGTGGAAGGCAGGCTGCTGGTGTTGGATACTGGGTGAGTGGAGGGAGCCAGGAACATGGGTGATCACTGAAGGAGAGTAGGGTGGACTTGGCACCTCTTGGGTGGATGCGGTAGAAGGTATCAGCCACAGGCCAGGCCAGGAGGGTGATTCCAGCTACTGCTCCAATATGAAGGACTGGAGCGGTGGCCTGTAGATAAGAGCTGGTGAGGAGGACTTTTTTTCATAGTGCCCCTCCCCTTCTTGGCCCGACCTTTGGCATTTCCAAGCTACTCACTGTCTTGGGGGACCACAGAGCAATATATAATGTGGGATGGCCACAGGCCAAGGCTCCTACCTAGGTGCTGAAGATTGGCCACCCACCTGCAGTGACAGACGTAAGCTATCCCACTCCTGCCGCCATTGGATGTCCAGTCCCACAAGGCCAGTGGCCACAAGAAACAAAATAAGGAGCAGTAGCACCTGGGGGGGGGCAGGGATGAATGGATCCCCCTTGGTCAACTTAAACTCATGGTTATCTGGGCTTCCTCTGCTGAGACAGTATCTTTCCCTTTCCCAGACACATCCACTTCCCTTCTTTCAACAAATATTTCCTGAGTTTCAGGTGTGGGGCTCAATCCTGAGGATTAGTCATCAGCAAATGGCCAGCCAAGTGCTTGGCACCCCCCCATCCCTCTCACACTCATTGCCACCCCCGCTCTACCTTGTGGAGACTGTGGAGATGCAGCGGCTGTCCACAGAGATGCAGGAGCAGGGCCAGGAGCTGGGGGCAGGGAGTGGTGGGACTTAGGAGGTGCCAAGGGGGGGACAAGATCGTTGAGGTAGGCTT
>RJWM01041883.1:0-14656 GCA_004363535.1 Dasyprocta punctata | reverse complement strand
CTCAACACAAACCTTTAAGTTAAGAAGAGCTTGGAGTGAAGTATTTCAAACCCTGAAAGAAAACAACTTTCAACCCAGATTGATGTACCCTGCAAAACTATCCTTAAAAATTGATGGAGAAATAAGATACTTTCATGACAAAGAAGAATTGAAGAAATTTATGGCCACCAAACCAACACTACAAAGAGTACTGAAAGACACTCTAGAAATAGACAAAGATAGTCACAACAAAACAACAACAAAAGGAAACCACTAAGCAGGGCAAATAATTAAACAGAAATTGTAGAAAACCAACAACAGAAAGGTATCATGACAGGGATGAGCCCGTATGTATCAATTATATCAAACAATGTAAATGGTCTCAAGTCACCAATAAAAAGAAACAGACTAGCAGAGTGGGTTAAGAAACAAAACCCAACAATATGCTGTGTACAAGAAACACATTTCACTCAAAAGGAAATTCACAGACTAAAAATCAAAGGCTGGAAAACAATACTCCATGCAACAGGAACCCAGAAAAAAGCAGAGCTAGCTATTATGTTTGCAGACAATGCAAACTTCAAACCGAGAATGATCAAAAGAGATCAAGAAGGTCACTACATACTTGTTATGGGAAAACTTCAAGAGGAAGAGATTACAATCATAAATATATATGCACCGAATATGGGAGCACCCAACTATGTAAGACACTTCTTAATAGACATGAAAAACCAAATAAACAATAATACAGTCATAACAGGGGACCTTAACACCCCATTGTCACAGAGAGATAGATCAACCAAAAAATCAGTAAAGAAATAACAGAACTGAATCAAGCTTGTGAACAAATGGACCTAGTAGATGTATACCAACTATTCCACTCATCAACATCAGAATACACATTCTTCTCAGCTGCACATGGGTCATTCTCTAAAATAGATCATATACTGGTCCACAAAACAAGCTTAAGTAGATACAAACAAACTGAAATAATTCCATGCACATTATCTGACCACAGCGCAGTAAAATTGGAAATGAATGACAAAAAAACGTACAATAGCCGCATAAACACATGGAAATTAAATAACACCCTCCTAAATAACCAATGGGTCACAGAAGAGGTTAAAGAAGAAATTAAACAATATCTACAATTGAATGAAAATGCAAATACAAGTTACCGGAACCTGTGGGATACAATGAAAGCAGTCCTCAGAGGGAAATTTATAGCACTAAACTCTCATATCAGAAAAACAGAAAGAACACACATAAACAACCTAATGCTGCACCTCAAACTTCTAGAAAAAGAAGAGCAAGTCAAATCCAAAGCCCAAAGAAGGGAGGAAATTCTTAAGATTAGAGCAGAAATTAATGCAATTGAAACTAGGAAAGCAATACAAAAAATTAGTGAATCAAAGAGTTGGTTTTTTGAAAGAGTAAATAAAATTGATAAACCCCTAGGAAACCTTATCAAAAAGAGGAAAGAAAAACCTCAGATTCATGCAATAAGAAATGAAAAGGGTGAAATCAATACAGACCCAGTGGAAATACAGAAGATCATCAACAGCTACTTCGAAAACCTTTACTCACATAGATTCGATAACACAGAAGAAATGGACAGATTCCTAGAAACCTATGAATTACCAAAGCTGAATCAAGAAGATGTAAAGCTGCTGAATAACCCTAATGAAATTGAAAATGTAACTAAGACCCTACCAACATAGAAAAGCCCGGGCCCTGATGGATTCACTGCTGAATTCGATCAGAAATTCAGGGAAGACTTAATGCCAACACTCCTCAAAATCTTCAATGAAATTGAAAGGGAAGCAAGTCTCCCTAACTCATTCCTGGAAACAAGTATTACCCTAATACCAAAACCAGAGAAAGACCCAACCAAAAAAGAAAATTACAGGCCAATCTCCCTAATGAGCATAGACGCAAAAATCCTCAATAAAATTCTAGCAAATAGAATACAGCAAGTTATCAGAAAGATTATAAACCATGATCAAGTGGGATTCATCCCAGGAATGCAGGGATGTTTTAACATATGGAAATCAATACATGTAATACACCATATCAACAGGGCCAAGGACAAGAACCACACGATCATCTCAATAGATGCAGAAAACGCTTTTGACAAAACCCACACCCATTCATGATCAAAACCCTGCAGAAAATTGGAATAGATGGTCTCTACCTCAACCTGATAAAAGCCATATATCATAAACCAACAGCCTACATCCTACTAAATGGAGAAAAACTGAAAACTTTCAACCTAAAATCAGGAACAAGACAAGGATGCCCATTACCACCACTCCTATTCAATATAGTTCTGGAAATATTAGCCAGAGCAATTAGACAAGAGAAAGAAATAAAGGGAATAAGGATAGGAAAGGAAGAAGTGAAATTATCATTATTTGCAGACGATATGATACTCTACATAGAAGACCCCCAAAAATCCATTAGAAGACTGTTAGAAGTAATAACAAAATTTAGTAATGTAGCTGGATATAAAGTGAACACTCAAAAATCAATAGCATTCCTGTACACAAACAACAAAGTCACTGAGAGAGAAATAAGGGAAACCACACCCTTCAGTATAGCATCCAAAAAATGAAATACTTAGGAATCAGTTTAACAAGGGAAGTAAAAGATCTATACAGTGAAAATTACATTACTCTAAAGAAGGAAATCGAAGAAGATTTCAGAAAATGGAAAGATATTCCCTGTTCATGGATAGGAAGAACAAATATCGTGAAAATGACCTTTCTCCCAAAATTATTATACAGATTCAATGCAATCCCAATCAAAATACCACCTGCCTACCTCACAGAGCTAGAGAAAGCATTCCTGAAATTCATCTGGAACCAGAAAAGACCTAGAATAGCAAAGGCAATTCTGGGCAACAAAAGGAAGGTAGGAGGCATCACAATCCCTGACTTGAAACTGTACTACAAAGCTACTGTGATAAAATCAGCATGGTACTGGAATCAAAATAGACCTGAAGATCAATGGAATAGACTGGAAGATGCAGACACAACTACAAACACACTCAGCCACCTCATCTTTGACAAAGGGGCCAAATATGTACATTGGAAGAAAGACAGCCTCTTTAACAAATGGTGCTGGAGAAACTGGCTCTCTATATGCCATAAACTAAAACTAGACCCATGCCTATCCCCATGCACTAAAATAAACTCAAAATGGATCAAAGATCTGAATATAAAAACAGAGACACTAAACTTACTAGAAGACAGAGTAGGTAAAAATCTCGATGACATAGGAGTAGGCAGAGAGTTCATGAACAAAAATCAGGTTGCACGGGAAACATTTCCCAGAATCAACACGTGGAATCTCATCCTACTAAAAAGTTTTTGCATGTCAAAGGAAATCTCCAACAGAGTGAAAAGAAAACCCACAAACTGGGAAAATATCTTAGCCAATTGCCCATCAGACAAAGGACTTCTATCTAAAACATATAAAGAATTAAAAGAAATCAGGCCCCAAAAATTCAAGGACCCAATCCAAAAATGGGCATCTGAGATGAATACACACTTCTCAGAGCAAAAATACAAATGGCAAATAAATATATGAAAAAATGTTCAACATCAATGGTCATTTGGGAAATGCAAATTAAAACAACGCTGAGATTCCATTTCACTCCAGAAAGAATGGCCAAGATTGAAAAATCAACCAACCATAAATGCAGGAGGGGCTGTGGGGAAAAAGGAACTCTTCTCCACTGTTGGTGGGAGTGTAGACTGGTGCAGCCACTATGGAAGTTGGTGTGGAGATTCCTCAAGAAGCTAGCATTAGGGATCCCATTCAACCCAGCTATCCCACTTCTGGGCATTTTCCCAGAAGAATTGAAAACATCATACCACAGTGATATCTGTGCACCTATGTTTATAGCAGCCCGATTTGTAATAGCCAGATCTTGGAAACAACCCAAGTGCCCATCAATCAAAGACTGGATAAAAAAGATGTGGTATTTTTATACAATGGAGTACTACTCAGCTATTAAGAAAGATTGCATTGAGACTTTTGTAAGTAAATGGTCACGACTTGAGACCATACTCGTAAGTGAGATAAATCAAACCCACATGTGTAAATACTGTATTGTCTCCCTAGTGTAAGAAACGGAAAAGTATATATGGTCCAAAATCTATAATAAATACTACGTAAGGGTGAAGAACAGCTCAAAGAGCGGGAGTGACTGGGAAAGGAAAAGGCGGAAAGAGAAAAGGGAAGAGGAAAAGATATAAACTTGTATTTATGTATTGTAGGATAACTAGAATGAACACACTGTTGAATCTATTCGTTGTTGAGAAAGAACAGTTAATGCTCATATAATTAGATTAATTTTACATGTCTATATCTGTTAATGTAAGTAAGCATTTCAAAGATAACAATGCACAATATTGCAAGCATTGTCAAGTTTCTATCATCCAGTTTTGTAAACCTGCAATGTTACTGTTGTGTATTTACTCTAGTCATTTGTTTGTCTCTTTTGCTTGTTGTTTTTGTTTTATATGTCTTTTTCTGTTTTTTTCTTCACTAAAATAAAAAAATACATTCCTAGTCCTTTTTCTCCGCTGTTGTTGACATTTAATGATGTATTATTATTTAGTAACACACAGCTGTTCTATTTGGCTAAAACCAAAAGAAGCCACAGAACTCTTATCACCATCATTTAAGATGAGAATCCAGTCCAAGTTGGAATTTAGTCATATGCTGTCATTTTGAGGAACTTAAATTAATTCTGATTGACCCGTGTCATTCTTGTGATTTCTTTGTCTGTCTATTTACTAAAGATCTTATATAGACTTAAGAATCTTATTGGGTGGCAAGGTTTAAATACGATTCCTTCAACATTCATATAGGTATTATTAGGGGTATGATATTAAGAGGTGATATTTTAAGAGGTTATTAGTATAAAAGGGCTCCTCCCTCGTGAATAGGTCAAGGTGCTCTTATTAGTGCTTTGTGGAAGAATACAGTTTTGGCTTTCTGTCTTTGATCATGTGAAGATGCAGGTATAAACCCTTCCACCTCCATCAAATCCCATTGCCTTGATCTCCAGAATTGTTAGGAAATAAATGTATATGTTTTATAAATTATAACTTCTCAGGTAGTCTATTATAGTGGCACGAAATGGACTAAAACATGGAGATTCACTCTTTTAAATGAAAGGCATATGTGCAGTCTCCTTTGAGATAAAACTTTTGGGCCATGGGATCTTGCTGAGACCTCTCAGTGACAAAGCTGTTAGTATGCATATTGTTTTATTCAAACATTATCTGAGGTACTACACCAGATCTTACTGAAGCTTTAACAAAGAATTTTGTAGTCACATAATTAGTATTGTTTTTACACCATGTTTTCCTGAAAGGTTTCTCTATCTGTTCTTTGCCTAAATGCCCTTTCTTAACTCTAGCATTCTTTGCCAACTGGAAACACTAGAGACTGTCAAATCAACAAGTTCTGTCTCCATTTTGTACAAGCTAAATCATGCCCATTGGTTTAACTCTCTTCCTTCTACTGTGGTGTGAGTCCCAAAGGTTCATGTGGTGGAAGCTTGGTTCCTAGTATGGTGGTGATCTCAGAGTGGTTTGCTTTAAAAGTCAAGCCTTCTGCCCATTCTCTTGCTGCTTCTCTTATATATGACTCCCTCCATATGCACCTTTCACCCCTTTCCCTCATACTCTTTGTTTCTCATCATATGATGTTCTTTGTGGTCTTGGGATTGCTGGCAAAGAGGTCATTACCGGATGTGCATATTTGAACCTGACCTAGAAGCATTAGCCAAAATAAACCATTTTATTTCCATTTTTCCAAGGCTGTGAAATTGTGTTATTTTCTTCAGAAAATAGACTAAGATAATTTCTATGTTCAGCACCTGTTTCTTTTAAATTGAATATTTCATTATAATAGTTCTCCCATTTTCTGTAGTAACATTTTTGTCTACAGTTTGTTTTGTCTGATATTAACGTAGCTGCTTCATCTTCTTTCATTTGCTTTTTCCATCTTTTTACTTACAATCTATGTTTATCTTTGTATGCAAAATGCATCTCTGAACGTGCAGCAGCTACTTCGTCAATAAAAGGAAAAGTATGCAAGAAAAACAAGTTCGGTGAATCTACAGTTTTGTGTCCACATTAACCACACTGTACTATGTTATATAAAGTGTTCTTACCACAAACAACAACAATAACTTTGAGAGAGATAAGAGAAAACTTTAAAAGATGACAGATATGTTTATGAACTTCATGGTGGTAATACCTTCAACATTGTATACTTTTCATTAATATATACACATTTAATATGTACAGCTTTTTATATATCTCTTGCTTTTAAAAACTACAAGATTAAGCCAAGAAAAAAATCACACTGACAAATTTTCTTATGCATTATATAAATATGAGAGTTTCATGCTGAAGTATGAACACTAGAGGAGATTTAGGTTTCAGTTATTGTTAAACTCTCATGTCCTCTACAAGTCTTCTAAAAAAAATCAGATAGTTTTCTTCCTGTAATTTGTAAGTATCCACTTCAGTACTTTGTTTCTGATTGCCTTGCAATGTAATCTATTAACTGCAGAAACTCAACAAATTAGTGAGTTGGACAGAATTTCCATAATGAAGTTTGTCAACTCTTTTCAGTTTCAGCTTTCTGTTATCTGTATGGGCGCTTATTACAAATATTTTGCCAATCCATTCAACTGACTTTTATCCTCAAGGTATGTTTCATTGTATGGCAAATACCTATTTGAATTTTTAAAAATATTCCAACTGGGGAAATTTTCTACTTTTTGAAATGTTTGGAGTATTCTTATCTTCTTAATTTTCACAAACTTCTGTTTTATGTGGTTCCTAGCATTCTCCTTTGCTCACAGAATAAAACAAAACAAAACAAAACAAAAATACCAAAGTTATTTTATAGCACATCAAACCCAGTATCTTGTCATCATTATTATTACACATTAAGAAATATCTTTGTCTGTTGAGGGGTAGTGTTTGTTTCATTAGACAATATTGCACTGTGGGCTGTTCAGGGTTCAAATTAGGAGAGTGTTTTTTTTTTTTTAACCAAAATTGCTAATGCTGCTGTCAACCAAAGTCATCAGGGATTATCTTCTATATAATGGTGTTGAATATCACACAAAGTTGTGCTCAAGTGTATGGTTTTAGAATTTGAAACTCATAATGATTTCCATGATAAATGACTGAATATAACATTGTAAACTGATTGCTTGAGGGATAGTTCACTGGTGGGGATCTTCAAATTTTTATTTCAAACATTTGTTTCCCAAGACAAATATGTGATTCAATATAAATATAACTGGCTATAGAATTGATTAAACCTCATCATACCATCATAATGAAATGTGCAGTAAAAACGTAATCTTACCTAATGTGAGACAGATCATGCTACATTTGGATTTGTAAACCAGATCTGTATCTCCTCACTCCAATGGCTTGCTCAGGAGATATTTTACCCTGCTCTGTTCTTTTTAAATTCATTCTTCTTCCAGGTCTCAAAAGCTGTCAAACAAAATAACACAGATATTACCCATATCAAGTGTTATCCAAAAGTTCCAACACATTTGAGAAATCAAACTAACTAAAAGAATTGGATTAATTATTTTCCCACCTCAAATTTAAACACATCATTTGGAAACAAACATAACATTATCATCAAAAACATAGGTATCATATTTAATATTCTACTTCTGTATTTGAAAAGTATTGTCTTAAATGTTCATTTATATAAAATCCATTCTTGTTTCAGAACAATGAAGACTGCTGCTTTTCAACATACTAAGTGTGATCTCAATATATGCCGAATGTTTAAATTAAACATTTTATTACTGTAAAAAGTACTTTGCCATTAATCTCCCTTGAAATACCTCCTTCCCTTTTAACTTATCCCATCATTCTTGCTACTTTCTGAGGCAGTTCTGGAAGTCCTTTGTGAGTATCTTTATTAGATGTCTTCAAGAATATAGCAAATACTGCTGCCTAATGCCACCTAATGGAATAGAAGACTGGTAAAAACATTAAAAGGAAGGGATCAAAGAGAGAGGATAAGGGGAGAGGAGGAAAAGAAGGGGAATATAAAGAATCAAGATATGTTAAGTACGTGTACATACTCCCCAAGATGAGTATACACTTCATGTACTGCAAATACGTATTTACAATAATTACAATGTATTGTCATCCACTTTCTTCATCCAATCTGGCACTGTGTGTCTTCTGCAATTCCACAAAGTCAAAATAGCCATGAAGGGTGCGGTGGATTGGTAACTGGTGGTCAATTTAAACACCAGCTAAACTGAATCAGCCTGGTGCTGAGCGTGGATGGCCCACCAGGACTGTTGGAAGCACAAAAAGGAGATCTGGAGAGGAAGAGCAGCATCTTGGGTTTTCCTAAGTGTTGTTATTTGGAGCCGTTGGTTCTCCTGGAGGAGCTTGTCATACTGGCTCCCCTGATATGAACTCGGCTACTATCATTGGAGGAGCTCAGGACCTTGTTGGTGAGGATGGCTGTGGTTCACTTTGAAGGAGCTTTGGTCCTTATTTGGAGGAGCATCACCTCCTGGCTCCAGAGGGGAAGATGTGTACTGTTTAATCTCTGGGAGAAGTTTGTCACACAAGCTTCCTGATAAATACTCAGCTGTTATCATCATCAGAGGAGCTCAGGACCTCATTGTCACTGAGGATGGCTGTGGAACTTTTCAGGGCAGCCCTGGTCTTTATTTTGAGTGTCACTTCTTGGCTTCAGTACAGAACACTCGGCCTGCTGACACAGATCCTTCACCCTGCTGGCATAGACTTTCTAGTTTCCACCGCTGACCTTTGGGCCTTCCCAGAGCAGATCCATGGGAAAGACCTGCATGGATCATTGTTGTGGACTCTGGGTTTTCAGCTGAACTCATGCAGGTTATTGCCATGAAATCCAGGCCCTCAACTGGATTTTCTAGGTCTTTAGTGTTGTGGATGGATTTCCTGCACCTTCTTTGTATTTGACTCCTTGGGTGACCATTATAAATAATACTATAAATTATGTGTCCTGTATGTAATTGTTCTCCTTGCATTCCCTGACTGCAACAAAGGGTAAACATTTTGTATTAATTCAGGATATCAGTGCAACCATGACAGAACAAATAAAGATTCACACAGAAGAAAACTTCCTGAACTGCTTCAGAAAATATTAATAGTGATGAGCCAATTGTATTCAAAGTAAGGGAAAGTATTCTGAGGGAAATTAATAACGACGTGTCTTTTACTGTAATATTTTCTTAAATTTTTTATTTTTCACCAGGGATCGAACTCACAACCTCGGGTCTACCAGACAGGCACTTAAGCCACTGAGTCAAACTCCTGGCCCTAGTTTTTTGTTGTTGTTGTTGTTGGTTTTTTTTTTTTTTTTTTTTTTTTTTTTTTTTTTTTTTTTTTTTTTTTTGGCAGGGTCGCACTATGTAGCTCAGGCGGGCCTTGCACTGGTGCTGGCGTTGTAGCTGAAGTTGGCCTGGAACAAACACAACACTACTCCTCACTTAGCCTCCTGCTGGGATTAAAGGTCAGCCTCCTGCTGGGATTAAAGGTGTGCGCCACCATACCCGGCTAATTTCTTAAAATTCATTGCATTTTCTGACCAGGCGTTATGGCACCCTTTTTGAGTACATATATTTTTTGTGTGTATGTTTGTGTGTATTTTTCATTGTGAGACTATGGGAGTGAAATGAAATCGAGCTGTTTGATGTGAATGTATTTATCTATTCTAAAATAATATTAAAAAGTAAAATAAAATAACGTAAGAGTTTAATGAGAGTACTAAATACACAAAAAATATATAAAGGAGTCAGAATTCACAGATATTCACCATTCATGGTCATGCATTTGCTTCCTACACATTTCCATAAACATTTATATGCACATATTCAAATACATGTTCATTAAAATACATATTTTGACATCATTTCAGAGTATGCCTTTGACATAAAATATAATTTAAACTATTAGAAAAGGAAAAATTATGCTACATATCCCTCTACAGTGTGACTAGTTTCTTTGTAGATGCATCACCTGGAAGTACAGTGGCTTTCAACTGTGATATCCATTTTTAATGGTGACCTTGCCACATCTGGCAAGCAGACAGCACAGCAATGTTGAAAAAGCCTCTGTTAATGTCTGTTAATGTCTTAAAGGACCAAAAAGCTGGAATTGGTAAAATCCACAAACATCCTCTCTTGCCTTTAAGAAGTTTTGAGAACTGTTAAAACAATAGCAAGGCAGTAATCTAAATTTTGGGACCAAGTCTAAAAGTCAAGGTTCTCAGTGACAATGGGAAATTTCCACAGAGTGATATAGTGAAGAGTGGGGTAATCAGAGCTAGTTTCTCTTGTTAGCTTTTATGGTTCACTGATTGTCATCTTCTATACCCTGCAGCACTTCTTGCATTCTCCTCTTCAGTGTGACCCTCCTTGTTTTAAATCCATAGTGCCATAAAGTGTTGCACGGTAAGTGTAGAGCCTTTATACTTTTCCTCACTCAGCATAACCAGTTCTGCAACTGCATCATCAAAAGCTTCTTTTTCCAACATGCAGGCATGATTAGGAAAAGTAAGAATCTCATAGTAGAATACAGGAAAATTGAGAGCAAGATCTAAATGAATGGGATGTATTTGTGGAAGTTCTGTGTTTTCAACATTATTTGCAGCTTTATAAGCCCCCAGGTTGTTCTCTGCAACTTCATTTCTGTCACTTTCTGAGGCAAATGCAGCCAGATATTGGTGATAATCCCCTTTCCTTTTGTAATAGAAAATCTTGGACTCATCTTGCTAGCTGCTGGAATGAGGCGTTTGCCCAGTATATCCAGAATGTCAAAACAAATTACATTAGTTCAGTTTCAATCATTTGTCAATATTCTAGCATCATTTTTAGTCTTCTTCTCCATGTTTTTCTTCTTTCTGTTCAATGCTGCAGTTTAATTTTCAGGAGAATCTTTATCTCCAGTCATATTTTTATAAATAGCGAACAGGAAGTTTTTTTCTTGAACTGCAAGCTCCACATTTATTTCTGCTACTTTCTGCAGTTCATAATAATCCCTCAGCTCACTTGACCAGCTTTACCTGGTACACCACATCCAGTCAATCATCCATAGCAGCAGCAGCTCAAACAGGGTATGTGCAATGAATGGAAGCAGATAGCATTTCTGAATCTCTTAGGCTCTCACTTTTGGGTAGGAAAAATGATCTTGCCTTAATACTTATATATGTTGTACAATGATAATGAAATATACATATTTGGGAGATAATCCATATATTTTTCTCTGACAAGGGTCCATGATCACACATGTTTGGTTGCTTCTACTTTAGAGAGTTGAAATACTACTTGGCACTCACTACATAAATGACATCCAAAGACAGGAAAAGAGAGGGGGAATAACTGGAGACTGAGCCACTACAGGTTCCCCTTACTAGGACTTTCCAGATATATCTGAAGCACCGGAGTGATCAGGCCCAACCACTACAACCATTAGCTCCTCTCATTCAAATCTCAATTCCTTTGTCTTCTGTTCTCTGTCTCTATCTCCATCTTCTGTCTCTATCTCTGTCTCTGTCTTTCTATCTCTAACTCAATCTCTTTGTCTCTCTCTCCACACACACACACACACACACACACACACACACTCACTCACTCACTCACACACACACACACTAAAACATACCATGTATCATTTTAAGTTTTTTTTTCTTCTTCTAGTATTAATGCTGCTTTCAGCTTCATCTGCTTCCTTTTATAAAAATGCATATGGAAACATCTGAAATGTTTAAAATTAAAAAGAAACAAGTATAATAAGGAACACTAATCAAGTCACTCAGAAATGTTCATTGTAAGTATTTGAGTTCACAGGGTCCAGATTTTATTGTAATCTTATATGTATTTCTATACTATATCAAGAGGCTTTTAAAGAAAGTCTTCGCCAAATATTCACCTGATAGACAGTTGATATTCAGAATATATAAACATCTCAAAAACTTAGGATAAAAAAAGCAAATAACCCAATTTAAAAATGGAAAGATGACTTGGGCAGATACTTTTAAAAGTACCAATCACCAGTAAATGTATGAAAAAGAGCTCAATAACCCTAGCCAACACAAAAAATGCAAAGCAAAACTATACTGAGACTCCATCTCACACCAATGAGAATGGTTATTACTATTTTAAAAAAATAAATGCATGAGAATATGGAGGAAAAGGAAGTTTTATATATTTTGGTGGGAGTGTAAATTAGTAAAGTCACTACAGAAAACAACCTGCAGTTTGCTTAAAAATTAAAAGTAGAACTTTTATGTGAACCAGCTGTCATACCACTTGTCATATACTCAAAGGAAATGAAATCAACATACTATATAGACACCTGGATAGTCATGTTTATCTCAAAACTATTAATAGCTAAGTTATGAAGCCAGACTAGGTAAACATTCACAGAATAATAAATAAATACAATATGGTGTATGTTACATTGGAGTATTATTTATCAATTATGATGAATGAAATTATGTTGTATGCAGGAAAATGAATGGAACTGGAGGTCATCTTGTTCAGCAAAATAAGAGAGACACAGAAAGACAAGTATCACATGTTTTCACTAATATGTGGAACCAAAAAAATGACCTGAAGGTAGAAGAGTGACTATTAAAGAAGGGGCTGGAAGGAGTGTGAAGAAAGAGGGAAAGCAGAGGGTAAAAAGGTGAGTGAACATGATCAAAGCACAATATATAAATGTATAGGAAGGTCACAGTGAAATACATTAATGTGTGTAATTAATATACATTAACAATTGCAAATTGCATCATCTATTTTAAACTTTTGCTATTCATATTCATATTGATCTATATCTTTTTCAGTGTGAAAATCTAAAATGGAATACTTTCAACATACAATGAAGACATCAAATAAAGTTATTTTTCTAATTTTGAAAGATTGGATTACTAAGAGAAATAATCAGAAGAGTGTTAAATACAAATATTAAACTCCTTTGACTTATTGCCCAAATATTTCTATTAAGTGACTCATAAAAAGCCTTCATAAGGGACCAGAGATATTGCTCAGTGGCACAGCGCCTTCCCGGTAACCACAAGGTTGTAAGTTTGATTCCCAGTACAAAAAAAAAAAGGATCAAAAAAGACTTGCACATATTTTTTTCACATTTTGCTATTACTAGGAGTACTACTCATAGGTAAATAGGTAAAATTAGATAAAGATAAATAGATATTAATCTTCTTTTCTTATGAGTAGCAATATAATAATAAAATATTGAAAACCTGCCAAATTAACCCCAAATCCTCACAAAGCCAGGGTATAAAACCATATTCAACAACTCTCTTTTTTTATCTTAGGGAGAAAAAAAGATACATGAACAATGAAACTGAGTTATAAAACAGGTTAGTATGACAGTTACAATAGTTGATAAGATAAGCCAGTATATATCAGTCATAATCATTAGTGTAAATGGTCTCAATTCACCTATTGAAAGAAGCAGACTGGCAGAATGGACCAAGAACCAAGATACAAAAGTATGCTGCATTCAAGAAACACATTTAACTAAAAAATTCATCAACTGAAAGTCAAAGAATGGAAAACAATACTCCCATGCCACAGGAACCCAGAAAAAAGTATGAGGAGCTATTCTGTCTGCAAATATCGGGGATTTCAAGCCAAGACTGATCACAAGAGACAAAGAAAGTCACTACATACTTGTTGAAGGAAAAGTACAAGAAGAAAAGATATATAGATAGATATAGATATAGATACAGATATATGATAAATACGAGCCAAATACTGGTGCACTCAAATGTAAAACAAATACGAACAGATATAGAAAAATCAAATAAGCACTAACACAATTGTAATGGGAGACCTAACTATCATACTCTCACAATTAAGTAGATCATGTAGACACAAAACCAACAAAGAAATATCAGAATTAAACCAAACCTGTGAACAAATGGACTTAATAAATGTCTGCAGAGTATTCTACCCAACAACTTCAGAATACATATTCTTCTCAGCTGTGCATGGGACATTCTATAAAATAGAACACATAGTAGGCTATACAACATGCTTAAGTAAATGCAGAGGAACTGAAATCATCCCATGCATATTACCTGACCATAGTACAATGAAACTGGAAATCACCAACAAAAGAAACCACAAAAACTACATAAACACATGGAAACTAAATAACACCCTCCTGAACAGCCAGTGGGTCACAGAAGAAATTAAAGAAGACATTAAACAGTATCTATAATTAATCAATAAGGACAGTGCAACATACCAGAAATTATGGAATGCAATGAAAGCAGTCCTGTTACAGGAAAAGTAAGTTAGACAAAAATATTATAGGCAGTCAGACAGGGCTGGGCCCTCAAAGGAACCAGTGCAGAAGTTCCGATACCTTGTAACCTCTGAGGAGACAGACACCTCCTGCTGTGGGCCAGATATCAAGACAAAAGACAGAACAAGTGCACCCATATCCTAAGGATTGATATTCTAAATAGTTCTCTATCACCCTAAGGAAGTTAGGAGTCAGCATTCCAACCCCCTACAGAAAGGGTCACTACTGTTAAGCATCCCCGCTTACTACGTGACTCCTTTCCTCATTTGTCCTTG
>RJWM01041882.1:0-14654 GCA_004363535.1 Dasyprocta punctata | reverse complement strand
TAAGGAGGGGGCGGAAGAGACCTCCCAGTGTGGTTGCTTTTTAAATAGATGAGGAAGACCCATATCCCACTGAGAGACAGGTGAGGGTCTGGGGAGGGGATCCTCAGGTACTTCAATCTCCTCTTTGGGGTTTCTTTAAGTACCATACCTCTAGGATCTTTGCAGAGGGGTGGTTGCTGATAAATAACCATGAAAGCCTAAACATATGGGATTTCAGACCACTTCCCCTGACCTCTGCAGAGAAGATCTAACTGAAGAACAGTACTATAATTTAGACTGCCATTCTGTACCCATATCTCATCATTTCCTAGTTCACCCAAATAGTATTGCGGTAAAAAATAAGCTGGATTTTTTTTTCTGCCCTTAGACTGTCAGGGTACCATTGTTCCAGTATTGAAGGATCCAGCCTAACACGGTGAGTTGGTAGGACTTGCAGGGTGCTTCCCATGGCACTTTATGAGGCCTGTGGAGAGACAGAGGACTTGGTCTGGGTCCTCTGAGGGCTTCCCCACAGAAGGACAGACACCTGTTTGGCCCTGGGCTGTGCCCTGTGAAATTCAAATTGCACTACCAGAAGGCTTTTTCCCTTTTCCATTAGATTTCTCAATAGCCTGCAGCCCACTGCAACTCTTTAAAGATCAGAGTGGAAACCCCTACTGATTCTATCTACCTGCTAGAGAAACAGTAACCCTCCCATTTCCTGATAATAAAAGACTTTGATAAATATTATTTTTTAAGGCTGTAGAGAGAGAAGCCTATTTCTCAGCATTTAAGAAGAAAGCTTTGAACCGGGTGTGGTGGCGCATGCCTTTAATCCCAGCACTTGGGAGGCTGAGGCAGAAAGATCATTGTGAGTTCAAGACCAGCCTGGGCTACAAAGTGAGTTCAAGGCCATCCTGAACTGCATAGTGAGACGCTGTCTCAAAAAAGGCATGGTGGCACACGCCTTTAATCCCAGTTGAGGTAGGTGGAGCACTGTGAGTTCGAGGCCGGTTTGGGCTACAACGTGAACACAAGGCCGGCCTGAGCGACATAGTGCGACCCTGCCTCAAAAAACTAGGGCTGGGAGTTTGGCTCAGTGGCTTAAGTGCCTGTCTGGCAGGCGTGAGGCTGTGAGTTTGATCCCCGGTGCTGCAAAAAAAAAAAAAAAAAAAAAAAAAGCAGAAAGCTTTGAGACAGGTGTGGTCGCACATGCCTTTAATCCCAGCATTTGGGAGGCTGAGGCAGGACGATCATTGTGAGTTCAAGATCAGCCTGGGCTACAAAGTAAGTTCAAGGCCAGCCTGAACTGCATAGTGAGACGCTGTCTCAAAAAAATAGGGCTGGGCATTTAGCTCAGTGGGGATTTAGCACCTGTCTGGTCGGTGTGAGGTTGTGAGTTTGATCCCCGGTACCAAAAAAAAAAAAAAAAAAAAGAAAGCCTTGGAAAGTTTCAAGTACAAAGATACATTACATTATCTTTTGTTGTTGTTGTTGTTGCTTGTTTTTTTGACTTAGGATTTCTCTATGGAGTCCAGGCTAGCCTTGACCTTGCAATAATCGTTTTACCTCAGTCTTCCAAGTGCTGGGATACAGGCCTGCACCACCACACCTGGCTGTTACTTCTTGACTAAAATACTCCTGCTCTACTTCTGCATACTCACAACTATTGGGTTGACCTTCATTTTGTCTGCTGCCTTTATTCCACTTGGTCCTCTGGCATGTTGCTAAATTACCTGAATTTCTGTTAGAAGGAAGGAGATCTAATCAGGTTTGGTGGAGGGAGGAGGAGCCCCACATGTTCCCCAAAGGCAGAGATCATAGCCCTTATCTCCAAGGGTGAGATGTCCTGGTGTCTACAAGGATAGTCAGGAAGCACAGTGGAAAGGTGAATTGAGATGGCTCCCTGAGGTTTTAGGAAATGGGGCCCTGTTGGGGGTCAGGGGATATGAAATAATATCTTGCTATGCTAGGGATCAGACTACTTCAATCTCCTCTTTGGGGTTTCTTTAAGTACCATACCTCTAGGATCTTTGAAGAGGGGTGGTTTCCATTAAATAGCCATGAGAGCCTGAACATAAGAGATTTTTTAATTTATTTTTGTTTTTTGAGACAGCGTCTCACTATGTATGGTAAGCTGCCCTTAAATTCATTGTGTAGCCCAGGCTGGTCTCGAACAGGCAGTGATCCTCTTGCCTCAGCCTTCTGAGTGCTGAGGTTATAGGTATGCGCCTCCACATCTAGCCACAATGGATTTCAGACATTTTTTTCCTGCCTTTCGCAGAAAAAATCTAACCGAAAAAGTGCTGTAATTTAGACTGAAATTCTGTCTCCATTTCTTGCCATTTGCTAGTTCATACTGGTCCCAAACAATATTGCAATAGAAGATAAAGTGGTTTCTTTGTTTTTTTCTTTTCCCTTCAGATTGTCAGGGTCAAATTGTTTCCAATTTTGAAGGATCCAGCCTAATGATGAGGTTGCTGGGAACTGCAGGATGTTTCCCATGGCACTTTCTGAGGTCTCCAGGATGGCTCATCAAGAAAATGGTACCAGATGGTGGGTACCAGGGGAATTCTTTCCAGCTTCTTGGTGTCCTGGAAAAGACACACAGAAAAGGTAGTGGAGATGTATGTTTATTGAAGGTAGGAAAGAATTATACTCTGCGGAGGAGACTGAGCCAGTAAATAGACTCACTGTGGCCAAAAAAATAAAATTCTGAGACAGAGTCTCACTAAATTCCCCGGGCTAACCTCAAATTTGCAATGCTCCTCCCTCAGCCTTCCCAGTAGTTTGGATTAAAGTGTTAGGATGCCTGACTCCACTTGGGTCTTTTTTACAGCTGCCTCTTCTCTTCCAATGTATTGACTCATTGTACAATGTTTTTGCTTATATCATTAAGCTTATTTATTAAACCTGCTTTGAAATCCTCGTCTACTAAATTGAACATCTGAGCCTCTACAGAGGTTATTTGTTGTTGTTTTGATGGTGGTGGTGGTACTGGTGATTAAACCCCAGGCACTTTATAGTGAGGTAATGTCTGTCCTTTTTTGGGTTTTATTTTGAAACAGGTTCTCACTAAGCTGCTAAATTGCTCAGGCTGGGCTTGAATTTGCAATCTTCCTGCCTCTGCCTCTCAGAATGCTGTTAACACAGGTATATACTACCACAACCACAACCACAACCAGGGTCAAATTTGTATGTTTGTTTTTTGGTTTTGGTTTTTGTTTTTGGTACCAGGGATTGAACTCATGACCTTGTGCTTACCAGGCAAGCACTTGAGCTGCTGAGCTAAATCCCCGGCCCTGTTTTTTGTGTTTTGGACAGTCTCACTAGGTACTTCAAGCTGTGTAGCCCAGGCTGGACTTGCAATGATCTTCCTGCCTCAGCCTCCCCAGTGTTCTGATTACAGGCATGCACCACTATGCCCAGCACCTTCAGTATTTTGAAAGCATTGCTCCATTGTCATATTTTTTCTTTTACTTTCTTCTTCTCCTTCTCCTTTTTTCTTTTTGAGATGGGATCTTGTTATGTTGGTCAAGCTGGCCTTAAACTCATGGGCTCACATGATGCTCCTGCCTCAGCCTCCAACAACCTGGGGCTGCAGATGTATACCACTGTACCCAGATTTTAACATTCATATTTCATTAATAAAAAGTATGTATCTATTATGTACAACATATTTTTGACATATATGCACTTGTGGAATGCTAAGTCAAGCTAATTAACAAATATATTACACCATATACTTTATGTGTGTGATAACACTTAAAATCTATATTCTTAGCAAAAAAAAAAGAAAAACGAACACACAAAAAATGAAAATTCTTAGGACCAGGAGTTTGGCTCAGTGGTTTAAGTGCCTGTCTGGCAGGCACAAGGTTGTGCGTTCGATCCCTGGTAACACAAAAAAAGAAAATTCTTTTTTCGTAATGGGGATTGAATTCCAGGAGTGCTGAGCTTTATCCTTAGCCCTTTGTTTTTGTTTTTGTTTTGAAAGGGTGTAGCCTCACTGCTCAGGCTGGATTGCAATGTGTGATCCTCTTGCCTCAGCCTTACCAAGCTCTTCCAGCAATTTGTTTTGTTTTTTGACAGAGTCTTGCTATTTAGTTCAAGCTGGCCTGGAACTCATGGTGATCCTTGTAGTGCTGTAATTACATGCATGCACCACTCCTGGCTTCTCCCAGGAATTTGTAAGAATCCAAACACTGCCATTAACTATAGTCACTATGTTGTACAACACATCTCTACAATTTATTTCTCCTGTCTAGCTGGGGTTTTGTATCCTTTGACCAACTCTTCCCTCAACACCCTCACCCTTTGGACCTCGACATCACCACTCTATTCTGAGTTCACCTTTGAGATTTTACATAAATGGGCTCATGCAGAATGTTTTTCTGTGACTCATTTCACTTACCCTAATGTCCCCTGGGGTCCCATCCATGTTGTCATAAGTGAGAAAATTCCTTTTGTTTTTAATACAAATGGGTGGTATTCCATTGCAGGTATAGTTACTCATGTGTTGATACCTAAATCTGACTCAGTACCTCTGTTGTACATAATGTTGTACATAATGTTGCCATGCACTTGGGAGTGGGTACCTTAACACACTGATTTCCACTTCCTGGGTATGTGCTCAGTAGTGGCCTTGCTGCTTTTCCATTTCTCCTCACTCTCACACTGGGGATGAACCCAGGGGGTACTCTGTTTGAGATAGGGTCTGGCCAAGTAGCCAGGCCAGCATGGGACTTTTAGTCCTCCTGCATGAGCCTCCTGAGTGGCTGGGGTTACAGACGTGGCCACCAAGTATGTCAGGCTCCATTAGCTTTTGTTTTGATTTCATTTTGAGATGGGGTCCCACTTTGTTGCCCAGGTTGGTCTCAGGTTCCTGGGTTCAGGTCATCTCCCAAGCAACTGGGTGTGCAGCTGGCCCACAGGTACAAGCCACAACAGCAGTACCATTATCCTGTTAATTCTTGTTGCTGTTGAAGTTTGGTTCTGATTCCTGATCCTCTTGGAAGTGGTCTGTCTCAGACTTTGACTTCTGCTTTATCCCTAGTGTTGTGAGCTTTCCCAAGATGTGTGTTGGAGTGATCTATTTTCATCCTGGTATCCAGCACATGGGTCCTTTCAGGTTAGAAAGTAACATCATTCCATTCTGGAATATTTTCATTTATTTCACCGATGATTTATACCCGTCGCCTTTATTCTTTTGTGGTTGTTTTTCTTCTTCCTCACCCTTTTTTCTTTTCCTTCACTGACTTTGGAAACTTCCTCAACTTTGTCTTCAAAAATCTTTTTATAGTTTTTCCATTTTGGCTCACATTTGTTAGCTACCAAAAGTTCTTATTTTGTTCTTTTTCATAGTATTCTGTTCTCGTTTTAAGGACATGCTATCTCATATTTCTAAGAACTGTAATGATTTGTGTACATGTTAAATTTTCATCCCGCTGCAAACTTTATTTCTTCTAAATTGCTTGTTTGTCTGAGTCTCTATTACTCACAATAGAGGCTTTCCTCAGAGAGTTGGTGATTGTGGCTTCATTTATATTTGTGGTGGAACTCTAAAAAGCTGATTGGGAAAAAAAATCACTAGTATTCTTATATACTAGAGAAGTTAGGGAAGAACAAAAAGGTGGTAAGACTTGCTCTACTAAATACAACTCTGGTATTTAAAAGTGTGATACTGCTGGTGGGCATGGTGGTACATGCCTGTAATCTCGGCATTTGGGAGGCTGAGGCAGGAGGATCACTGCAAGTTTGAGGCTAGGCTGGGCTACATAGTGAGTTCAAGATCAGCCTGAACTACATAGGAAGACTATCTCAAAAAATCAAAAATTAAAAAAAATTTTTTTAAATAAAAGTGTGATAACTCTGGGAGGCTGAGGTAGGAGGATCACAAGTTTGAGCCTAGCATGGGTAGTATAACTTAGTGAGACTCCCTCAAAAGATAAAAAGGACAAGGGATGTAAGTCAGTGTGTCAGCATGACAATCCTGGGTTCAATTCTTAGCATCACAAACAAAAAGAAGTATGACATAGGCAAAGAGACAAGTAGATTAATGGAAGAATAGAAAGATCCAGCACAGGTGTATTTGCAAATATTTATATAATCATTAATACATTTTTCTGAGTGACAAAGAATATAATTAGTCCTGTGACTCATCTCAAAAGATAAATTCCAAGAGAATTTAAAGCCTAAGAAAAACTGTCAGACATATCAGACAGGTAGAATATCCTTTTAAACTTGGATTAGAAGAGATTTGTTAAAACAGAAAAAACAGATAAATGTAGCTAAACAACAACTTCTGTTCACCAAGATACAAGAGAAAAAGACGTTTCACTGCGATCATCTCTGTCCCTGGTTCCTGTGGCATGCTTTTGGAAGAACCCTTCATCACCATAGTTTTCAGAGAAACTGAAAATAAACAAATGTGGAAAGTCTACCACTCCTCACAGCAGTGCAAAAACAACCGTTGTTTGAGACAAGGTCTGTGTTACAGGTAGATTTCAAATTTCCCGGGTAGCCCCAGGCATCTGGCCTCAAACTCTCCATCTTCCTGCCTCAACTTATTGGAGTTCTGGGATTATAAGTGTGTACTACCACACCCAGTTCTGCAAACAACTGTTAATGAGAAAAAAGATCTAGTAATATTTGTGCTAGTTATACTTTCCTAACAGATATGAAAATAAAACAGCAAGTTAAAAAATACTTGCCCAAATTTTTCAAATTATCTAGATGGACTGCTTCCTCCTATAAATACCCTCTTGGGGAATATGATGTATCTCTTCATAGAAATGTAACTGAAATTATCTCTAGTTGTCGCCACAATAAGAAAATGGGGAGACGGGGCAGGGCAGGTCTCACTATGTAGTTCAGGCGGGCTTCAGACTTGCAGTGATCCTTCTGCCTCAGCTTCCCAAGCATCTGGATTACAGGTGCACACCAAGGAAAATAATTTTCTACTGGTGACTGACTCCCATTTATCAAATCAGGTTTTTGAAGTGGAACAAAAAATTAAAGAGAAGACTGTAAACCAAAATAATGGAGGAAGCCCTGCATGGCTCTGGAAAGTGAAATAGCCTTTATAAAACCAAGACAAGACTCTTAGTATAAATAAAGGTTTTATTGGTCTGTCTGGGTGACTGACAGATTGATGTAATCCCAGGTCCCTGTTCCACACTCCCAAGACCCTGAGGTGGCAGAAGACACTACGCTTGTTGATAGTGAGCAAGAAGTGGGACATGGAAATGACCTGAAGGCCTCTGTAGTTTAACAAGGCTACCGGGACCGGAACCAACGTCCTAAGAATAAATCCAGGATAGAAAAGGCATCATCCAGCACTGGAGATCTTGGTGATTCTAGATCTAAGGAAAAAAAGACAGACACACAGATAGATGAAGTGAAAAAGACCAGGCAGAGGCAAAGGGACATGATAATATAGAAGGGCACAAAGGTCTGAGTTTTGTTTCCCCCAGGAGTTAAGAGATGGGCTTGGATTTGTACTCTTAACTCACCAGCTCTAGGACTGCTGTCTGCTTCCTGACGGGTCACTGTGGTCTCCCGCCGGCCCTCACTGTCCACCACGGTCCGGCGCTCTTCCACTACCTACAAGAAGCCCCACTGTTCCTAACATCACTAAAGAGGAGTTCAGTGGTTTCTTTCATTCTCTTGGCAAATACTGAGGATTAAACCCAGGGCTTCACACATACTAGGTAAACACCCACCACGGAGCTACATTCCTGGCACTTTTTTACTTGTTTTAATTTTGAGAGAGGGTCTCATTAAATTGCCCAAGCTGGCCTCAAACATACAATCCTCCTGCCTCAGCCTTTAGTTTGTCTTTTTGAGATGGTCTCACTATGCAGTTCAGGTTGACCTTGAGCTCACTTTGTTGCCCAGGCTGGTCTTGAACTTGCTACGATCCTCCTGCCTCAACCTCCTGAGTGCTGGGATTACAGGAGTGCGCCACCATGCCCGGCTCTTTTTTTTTTTGTACGGGGAATCAAACTCACTACCTCATGTTTGCTAGGCAGGCACTGCTCTGTTGAGCTATATCCTTGGCCCCTGCTTCAGCCTTTTGAGTAGCTGGGATTACAAGTGTGTGGCACCACACCTGGCCAGTTCAGTGGTTTCTTTATACATCCCTCTTTCCAGGATGTTTCCTGGTCATAGTATTCTTCACCCCTGTCCCCAACTCACCCCATCTGGCTTAGTGATCTTGGTCACAGAGATGCTTTTGAAGTAGGACTTGGGCTGGGGCTGTAGAACTGGACCAAGACCCTCCTGGGAGACCTGTGAATCAAGGTCTGGAAGGGCAGAGAAATTAAAAACCAGGAGAGTTGAAGAGAAAAGGATACATGTAGCAGAAAGACACATCAGAAAAAGAGAACAGGTTCAACTTCAAGAAAACAGAGGGGTGGTAAATATCCTCTCCCTTTGAACTCACCTTTGTCTTCTCTGGCTCTAGGAGGGGGAGTCATGGGCCATATATCATCAAACTGTAGAAGAAGCCACAGTGGGTGTAAAAACATCCTCCTCCAAACAGCTCCCAAGTTCCGAAACCCCTTTTCCCTGGGGCTCTATTAATAATACTGTCTTGTCCTCCCCAACAATCCTGCCTTATCCAAGAATTATCTAGACCAGTAGTATGTGGGTCTTTGTTTTTAAACAAGAAGCAGAACTGCATTTTCCCCAAAGAATATCCTGCAATAATCTTAATATACAAAACGGGACGGGGATATAAGTCAGTGGTAGGAGATGTAGGTGCCCGGCATAAACAAGGCTCTGGATTCAATCCCCAGCACAAGAAGAAAAGAAAAAGAGGAGAAGAAAAAGAGTGAGAGAGGAGGAGGAAGAGGAAGAGAAAAGGGAGGGGAGGGGGAGGAGAAGAAGAAAAAAACATAAATACATTAAGAAGAAATTGTAACTCTAACCTATGAGATTTCACCAAGGGCAGCATTCATTACACTATAGTTTCACTTCGGGTCAAATGGAGTACTCACCCTATCAAAAGGTCTCTGGGACCCCCAGCCTGGTGCAGACTTTGGGGATTCGGTTCTTGAATCACTCTCCGAGGCTTCCCCAAAAATCCTCGGCTGGTGACTATCCGGGTACTTAAGCATTGAGTCTCGAAGTGTTTGTCCCTCCCGCAGTCTCTCACCAGGTATCTCTGACTCAGGACCTGGAAGTTCTGCAGAAAGGTGGCAGGTGGATGTTGGAGTGGGATTTAAATATCCCTGAAATCATCAGTCTCCTCACACTTTCCATCCCCTACAACTCCCCTTATTTCACCCATCAGCCCACAGAAACTCACGATTCTCAGAACCCCAGGAAAACCCACACACCAGGAGAGTGAGAAGGCAAAGTCCAGGCCCCCATCTCGCTGAAGATGCTGTTGAAATCCCGTACTAGGTCATCAAAGCCAAAGTGATCCTGGAAACGCATCCCTCCTGGGCTGAAGCTGAAGCCAAAGCCAAATTCCTCTGGGGGTTGGGGGCCATCAAACCTCCGACTCCCATGGCTCCATGTGGCTCCTTCTTCTTCCTCTTCCTCGTCATCCTCATCTTCATCTCGAGTCATCCCTCCAAAAAAGGGATCTCTGTGGCTGAAGGTGGAGGCAGGTAAACCACCAAAACTTCAGCACTACTGAAGGCAGAAAATCAATTCATGGATGGCAAAACGGGGGCAAGAGCAGAGGTCTGGAAAACTGGGGAGACGTTTGAGGGACTGGTTGCCAAATGAAAACATTAACAGCTGACAGATTTTTCTGCTTGTTTTTGTTTTTCAGTCCTCATCTCGAAACTCTTCCCAAACGCCTCCCGCTGCGCCTCCTCCGGTGTCCCCAGCCCCGCCCCTCTCCCAAAGTCCAGCTCATTGGCTCACCGTCCTCCTTCCCAAACCCGCATTGTCTGCCCGCCCAGGGCCCTGTTGCATCACCCCAGGATGGAGAAAAGCTTAGGCTGCTGTTTCTCCTTAACGACCCCCTTGGTTACTGTCGCGGGATGCGAGCTCAAGGTAGTGACTTCTATCTTCTCCGCAAAGAGTAGGAGAAGGAAGTTTTTCCAAAACTAGGGTGAAAGAGCCAAGCTCCCCCCAAAATTCCCAGTCCAACTCAATCTCACCTCCGAGGTCTAGAAAAGCCGAAAAAGCCCCGGAAAAGGTCAAAGAGACTCATTCCGTATTGGGAATCGAACTTTTGAAGCCCTCCCGTGGCCCATTCGCACCCAGAAGCAGCCAGTTATGCACTGTCGGAAATTGAGCGACGCGTCAGTCCACGCTGCCGAAAAGCAAGCCTGCGACGACGCGGCACTGTCGTAAAATGACTGTACGATGGAAGAGGAATGCAGGGGAAGAAGCACGGCCGGTGCTTGTCTAAATGTAAAGGGTGTATCTTTAGCGCACCTTTTAGCTTCCTGAGAAAGGGTGGGCGTGCCAAATTCTCATTTTCCAGTGACAGCCTCCCAGCTGAGTCGATCCTCCTTCCCGCTTGCCTGCCCCACCCTCGACGTTGTCGAGGGTTCACGCCTTGGTCCCCGTGGCCGCCAGAGGGCAGGGCAGCCGCACACGTGAACCTGCCGCGACCACCCTCACCCAGCGGCCCGGCCCCGACAGTATTACCAGGCAGACCTGGGTGACATCTAACATTAATGGACAGTTTACCAAGCACTTCCAAGTACTGAATTCCTCAGCCCTAAATAAAGGACACGAGGAGGCATGGAATTCATCTCTCCACAGCTTCAAGGGAATTAAGATGTTTCCTACACAGCCTCTGCAGATCAAGAATTCGTAGCCCGCTAGGGAAGGAAAGCTAGTGAAACACACAAGAAAGGCACAAGGAATTCAGGGCAGTAAGAATTCTTCCCAGCCTGGCACTGTGGCCTGCACCTTGTGTGGTCCCAAATACTCCGGGGCAACAGGAGACCCATCTCTTAAAGGGGAAGGCCGGAGGAGTGGGTGAGTGCCCCTGGGTTTGATCCCCAGTGCTGGGGAAAGCAATAATAAATCAGGTTTCATATCATTGACTTTTGTAGCCTCTGTCTCTACATGCTTCCCCACCCAGCTCTTATCTACACTCCTTTTCAAGGGATGTGGTATTGCTAGGCCACAGGGAAGCACGCAGGAAACAAGAACTGTTTGGAGTTGACTTCTAGGGAGAAAAGGGGCCCCAAGTCAATGGCAAATTTTCCCCTCAGCCTCCTTTCGGGTTTTATTTGCATGGAACCGTCTTAAGTCACGCTTAGAGTTCATAAAGCTGCTTGAGTTTGTTTCTCAACCCCTCTTCCCACCCAATCTCTATCCCTCCACACTGCCTGAGACCTGCTGCTTCTGGAGGAAATACAGATTTGTAGTGGTTCTTTCCAGTCACAGAATCCCCTCAAGGGCAAAATACTAGCACATTAAGATCAGAAGTTCTTAAAGGGCAAAGATTTCATTTTATTCCACTGCTTTCGAAGCCTGCAAGAGGAAGCCCAGTTGGTACGGGAATACTTATTCACCAAGCTGCTCATCGACGAGACTGAGGATATCCTAGACGGAGCAAGAATGGGCAGAGGCTGAAGGTAGAGGTTTTCTTTTTATATATACAAGACACATTAATCCATTAAATTTGAGGACACAGTACAAAAAAAAAAAAAAAACACTTCAACTAATTCATCTGACAATGCTTTTCATATTCATGACGCTTTTTTTGTTGTCGCTTTGTTTTCCTAATAATAAAGGAGGAGACTTAGGGCTGTTGGGCTGATATATATTTGGGGGGTCCCCCCTCCCACCTCACCCATACACCACCAGGGTGAACAGGAAGAAGTGAAGGAAAAGCAGGGCCCACAGCAAAGTTTCATAATCTTGAATGCAAGGGGAAGGAGAAGAAAGGAGGGGAGAGAAAATACAAATCCTATAATACATACAACAAGGTGGGGATGGTATGGGAATGGGACAGATGTGAAGCTGAGGCATGGGGTGGGCCACTGGGGTGGGGGCTGTACAACCCCCCAACATTCCTTTCTCTCTTTGATGATGTTTCCGTACTTTCCAGGCTGAGAAGCCCTCTCAGAAGATGGGACCGGGAGAAGAGGGTCAGGGCCTCAATTGGCCCCCCAGCTGTAGCTGTTGTAGGCAGACTTGTTGGTCTGGGGCTTCTGCGGGATGGAGCTGGTCTGGCTACGTTGCCCGCTGCCCGTCTGGAGGGAAATGGAGGATCATGGGGAGGAAAAAGGTGTCTAGTTAGTGGGACAAATCTGTAACATCTTCAGATGGAGATGTGTAAATTGTCTTGCATGCCCATTCCCTTTACACAGAACCTACTGTGATGCTTACTTCTCAACTATACATAGACAATTTAGTTTCCATAGCTGGCAGAGCTTTTCTCTTATAAACTACAATGCATTTTTGACATTTCAATAGGGAAAAGATGAAAACAGGACCTTTGAAAATAAGTCAGTTCTACTCATTTTTAATGTCACTTTCTCTAACTCCCACCCAGTCTGGGGAAAAAAAGGGGGTTACTATGAGAATCATCACCTCTTGGAGATGAGAGATCATAATTCCATTCTCACTGACCCCTTTTAAGCCCCTCAATTTGGAAAGCTGTCTTTGAGAGCAAGGAAGCCTTTACTCTAGCTTCTCAGGCAGCTGCAATGGAGCTCTCCAGAGTTGCTGCACCACCCCATGATCTACCCACCACCAAGTGTTATATAGGTGAGCCCACTGTTAGAAAGACGGGAGAGACCAACTGGGACCCCAGGCTCCAGATGCTGTCCAGAATCCTTCCCTTCTCGTAACCAAGTGTTTTCCAGAGTTGACGCAGGGTACAAAGATAAAGGGGGTGTTGAGGAGGGAAGGAGGAGAGGATGGGGAGGCCAGAGCTCAGCAAGGTGTTTGTTATGTTTGTGTATCCCGATTTGTGACCGCGCGCAGTCTTTTCCAAGTTCCCTGAGGCTGTGGAAGTGAAATGGGGACTGAAAAGGAGTGGGTTCAAGCATAGCATTCAGTTTCATTACCTGCTCCTCCTGCTGGTGCTGGCAACACAGAATCATCTGCAAATATGGTAGCTGAGGCAGAACCAGGATATATGGAAAATAAAGGGACAAACTTTGACAATAGAACTCCACCATTAAAAGGGAAAGCTATGTCAGGGAAAGGGGAAGGCTGGGAGAGGTAAGAGGGAAGGTGTGACCCAGGTCTGATGGGATGAGGATAGCTATGCCATGGGAGGTGGTGAAGAAAGGCACCCAAAAAAAGGATTTTAATCTGGCTCCTTCTCTCACATTTCTTTTTGCCGGCCGCTTGTGTTATGTGCGCTTGTGTATGTGCTGTGTGCCCCTGGCTGGCACTGGGGAGGAATGGGTGAGGGTGGTGGTGAGGAAAGGGGAGAAAAGGAAAGGGGAAGCAGTTTCAGGGGACACAAAGGAAGAGGAAGGGAAAGGAGAGAGGGGAAGGACTATTACCTGGCCATCCTGCTGCAGATGATGGTGAAGGATCTGGGAGTGCGGCTGCTGATGGGGGGTCAGAATGTGCATAAAGGGGGCAGGTGGATAGGCAGCAGCTGTGGCCGGATTGATGGGCCCCCCACTTCCTAGGGCTGAAGGCAAGTTGAAGGAGGCAGCAGGAGTACCGGAATGAAAACCTTGTTTCTCGAAGGACTGCTATCCAAGACAGGAGGAGAGAGAGTACAAGGGGTCAGCAAAGGCTCCTGGGAGCTTCTGACCTGAGTCCCCCACCCTCAGGAAGGAGCATGGTCAAGACAGTGCACCCAAAGTCAGATATCTGAATCTCAGCCTTGCTCCTACCCTTCAATAATCCTAGGCAAATGACTCAGTCTGGCAGCCTCGGTTTCCTCATCCATAAACATGGATACTACTGACCTCTGTTGTAAGGCTCAAACCAGAGG
This sequence comes from Dasyprocta punctata, assembly GCA_004363535.1. Taxonomy (NCBI): domain Eukaryota; kingdom Metazoa; phylum Chordata; class Mammalia; order Rodentia; family Dasyproctidae; genus Dasyprocta; species Dasyprocta punctata. Next base: position 787 of record RJWM01041882.1, on the reverse strand, counting down.
CTGAACATGCAAGTGTTCTGTAACCAAATGTTGTGTATCAATGTAGGGAAATGTGCTGACTAGTCTTGGCATCCATTCCCCTGAAGTGTGGTAGATATTACAAGTCCTTGGATATTTAAAAAAAAAAAGTCACAAATACATTTGAGGTACCTTGAGTATTCAAGGTCTTGGCTATGAAGCACTCCCCCAGGTCCCCTGAAACTACAGCAAACTTTATGCTGATGAGGGATAAAAGCACAGAAACACAGACCTGTGGATAACTTAGTAACAAACACCCCCTTAGGGTACTTGGCTTTTTGTTTTCCCATTCTCACTCACTGTTACAGTTTTACTAAGAAGGGAATGAGCTAGCATCCCTTCATCCCTGTCTCTGTTCTCTTAGAAATGTTATCAATGGGTAAAGGATAAGGACAGCTACACAGTAAATCACATCACAACAGCTAGCCACACCTCACCTTCCTATTAAAATTCTCTTGCTTCTAGGAGGGCTAAATTTAAACTCCTGGAAAAACAAACTAGACCATTCACTTAGAAAAGAGAAGATGGGCCGGGCGTGGTGGCGCACGCCTTTAATCCCAGCACTCGGGAGGCTGAGGTAGGAGGAGCGTTGTGAGTTCGAGGCCAGCTTAGGCTACAACACGAGCGCAAGGCCGGCCTGAGCTACACAGTGCGACCCTGCCTCAAAAAACCAGGGCCGGGAGTTTGGCTCAGCGGCTTACGCGCCTGTTAGGCAGGCGCGAGGTTGTGAGTTCAATCCCCGGTGCCGCAAAAAAAAAAAAAAGAAAAA
>RJWM01041881.1:0-14662 GCA_004363535.1 Dasyprocta punctata | reverse complement strand
AGAAATGTATTCATGGGCTAATGTATAAACATGGGCTAATTATTATGGGAAAGAAAGACTATTTTAAAAGATAGACCAGGGCTCAGAGAGCAGAGTTGGGAAAAACAGAGGCAAACTGCTAAACACTAGAACTGAGCTTTGATCAATAATCCAGCTGCAAGTATTTGCTGGATTTCAGAAATGCTATGATCTAGTTCCATATTTCTGGAACTGAGTATGCACTGGAGTTAACCTGTGTATACTTCACCTTTGGATGAGTGGTAAGTTGTATTTGTATGGGACAGATAATTTGTTACTTTAGCTCTTAGATCTTTAGATTAATAGAAAGCACACTTGAATATCCTCACCTGAGAAATTATACCTAAGGAGCTGTCACCATGCATATTTTTGCTTTTGATGATGAATACTAGACCTCGAGTCCCAGCCTGATGGCTTTATAGACATCACTGTTAGGAGACCCTAGGAGGAGGCAGGTGTGTTTTGCATGAGGATAGACTATGACAGTTTTAATGCATAGCTGTAAATTCTCTGACACTCTCCTTTCAAGCCATGGGTCTATGTACTCTCTTTATGAGTTTACATTGGATTTGCTATTCAATTGTAGCAAATAAAATGCATTGCAGATAGTGCTGTAATACATGCAAGGCTATTTACGAAAGTCAGTGCAGCTTCCTCTTCATAAGTTAGAACACTAGCTGTTGGAGATCCTGAGGCCACCATGCTACAAGGATACTCAGGTCCCATAGAGAAGCCAAGTATTGGTGTTTCAGGAACAGTCCTTGGCAATGGCTTGTGTCAGCTGCTAGGTAGGTAAGGACTCCTCCAGGTGATTCTAGCCCTCCAGCTCTCAAATTGTCAAAGCTGAGACCTCAGTACCTGAACCACACACAGACCATTTCCTTTGTGCTCTGCCTGAATTCTTGACACACAGAAGCTGTAAGTGTGACTGAATGGTCACTTTAAACTCCTAAGAGTTTGGGTTATATGTGTATGACAGTAGTAAAAAGCAGTAATAACTAGATCAACACCTTGAATGACTGTTGCGAGAATTAAATGAGACATATTCATTAAGAAGAGTATGTGTTTGGCAAAATTAATGCTCAGTGAGTGGGAAATATCAAGAGCTAAGTATTCTTATTTGGCTTTGCTCAAAACACTTAGTATATCACTGGGGCACACAAGAGATGCTTAGTATAGTACTTGTTGATTGGAAATAATTATAGATATAAAGACAGAAAAGGTGAGTTTCCAGAAAAATCGCAGCACCATTATTTTTCTGACTTGAGATTGCTTTTTAATGCTAATAGAAGGTACAGGATTCTTCCTATTATAGTCTATGGAGTTCCAACGTTTATTCTGGAGAGAAATCAGATTGTACAGTTTATTTAATTCTTGCCTTCTCTGCTAAGTCTAGGGTAACACAACTGCAAAGGCTTGAATTTGGTGATTAAGAATTCACTGGAATCGCTTCTCGGCCTTTTGGCTAAGATCAAGTGTAGAATTCACTGGAAGTGAGGGACCATATCTAGCCACTGTGGGGTATGAGGATTTCAGTGGTCCACATCTGTCCTAGTTTTCAATGCAACTTAAAAGTAAGATTTCCTCTTCCCTCAGCAACCATTCCATACCCTTAAACCCTCAACACAGTCTAACCTCACCCCTGTCATCTTGTTTTTATTATCATTGTATTACTGTCATCCTGTTTTATTAATTTTTTTTTTGTGACAGGATCTTGGTATGTGGTTCAGGCTAGCCTTGAATTCACTATGTAGCACAGACTGTCTGTCCTCAAACTCACAACAATCCTCCTGCCTCAGCTTCCCAAGTGCTTGGATGGCAGGCATGTATAACTACGTCCAGCTTGGAAAGAATGTTTGTACACACAGCATTTAAACATTTTTTCTGGTCAAAAACTTCCCCTAAAATCCTGCGTCCTGTGGATCACAGATAAGAAATACTTTGAATCATAAAATCAGACTGGATTAAAATAAGCCCTGATTTCTCCCACCCTCTGTGACGGTGAAAGACAAGATAAAGTGACTGGAGACCTATTCAAAATTTCAGTCTCCTTCTGTGTTAGTTGGCTTTCTATTTCTATTACAGGATACATTAGATATTCAATTTAAAAAGAGGAAAGGTTTATTTTGCCTCATGATCTCAGAGGTTTTGATCCATGTTCACTTGGTCTTGTTGCTTTGGACCCCACACCTCAGTCACTAACTTCCTTTCACCAAACCCCACCATTCCAAGATTCTCCTATCACCTCCCAATAGCACAGACTGGTGACCAAGCCTTCAAAACATGTGCATTTCAGGAACATTCAGGATCCAAATTACAGTAGCTTCTTGAATCCCTGAATAGCAACTCAACACTGTGCTATGACAGATTTTTCTGCCTCTAAGAGTCCAAGATTGGTGATCCAAAAATTATTTATGCCTGCAATTTCCCTCCCTAGGGCAGGCTAGTCTTTGGAACACTTTTACACTTTTGCCAGACCTCTATGCCTAACTATTAACTTGCTGCCTGCTGCTTGGCTGATGACGCCTCTCTGAATATTCTCTTCTGCATCATGTAGCATTCTCCCCAGCATCTAGCCGATGAGACTAGTTTTGTTCTGGTTAAATGATTTGTGTGGAATGAAGTGATAGTAATAGAATGATAAGAAACTTCTCAGTTTCTTAGATGGTTCTACTTCATACTTAGGACAAATTAAATATGCAAATTCCTTTCCTTCTTTAATTGCTCCTGTAGAGATACTGAAAGAGTTTCCAAAATATCTATAAATTGAGGTGAGAGGGTGTAGCTTTCAGTCATCTGAATAATGACTTCCCTGCTGAGAAAAGGGCAAGTGGCAAATAAGTTCATTTTATTTAATACTAAAACACAGAAATTGGAACTTTTAGATTTACCTCTAAAATACCGCCCAAAAATTCTCTTGGCTTTAGGGGAAAATCTTTTAATAGAACCAAAAAAATAAGAAGTGAGGGCAATAAAAAGGAACACTTTATCCAAAGACTGAGTCTATACCTGTTTTTAATTCAAGAAGAACTCTTGAGAAGGTGTGGGGAGGGTACATGTTAAAGTCCATAGACTTTTTTCATCAGGAAAACTCTGGGAGATAATGAGACAGCAGTGTTTGACAGGTCTCCCCAGGGACCAAGTCAACAGGACATTTCATTGGCAGCTCCAGAAGGACAACTGCAAATTTACTATATTTCTTACATATTAAAATTCTAGGAAAACGATGTTAATTTTGCAGGTAGCAACTCTAACTTCTTGTTAACGTGTCTCTTATAAAATGACGTGAAAAAGATTACATTGCAAGAACATTTGGATAGTTATAACAGTGTTTATAATACACATACAGACTTAAGAGTCCCAGGAAGAGAACCAAGAAGCCAACACCTTCCTGTGAGCTGGCAGCAGTCATGGGCTGGGTCAACCCCTTCCTATGAGCCAGAAGTGGCCATGCATCTCAGGAAGAGAACCAAGAAGAAGCTAACCCCTTCCTGTGAGCCAGTGACACTAGTGGACTGGGCCAACCCCTTCCTGTAAGCCAGTGGCAGCCATGTGTACCAGGAAGAGAACGAAGAAGAAGCCAACCCTTTCCTGTGAGCCAGCAGCAATCATGGGCTGGGTCAACCCCTTGCTGTGAGCCAGCAGCAGTTGTGGGCTGGGCCAACCCCTCTCTGTGAGTCAGCAGTGACTATGCATCCTGGGAAGAGAACCAAGAAGAAACCAACCCTTTTCTGTGAGCCAGCAGCAATCGTGGGCCACACCAACTCTTTCCTGTGAGCCAGTGGTAGTCAGGGGCTGGGCCAACCCCTCACTGTGAGCCAGCTGGTCTGGGAGGCAAGAAGTGCCAAAACCCACTCTGCCCAAGCAATTGACTGATTTGGAGAAACACAGCTGAGATGATAGCCACTGGAGGGGAAAAAAAAATAAACCTTAATGCCTGTATTGTTTGATTGACTTTGCAGGCCTAAAGCCAGTAGTTTGAGCACCTATTTAGAGGATAACAGTATGCGGTATAGCAACTGTGGGGGATTACCTTCTGAAGGAGGGAGTCATTGTTAATTCCTTATTATCTTGTTTTAAAGTCCTCTATCACCTTCATTGTTTTGTTTTGATTGGTTTTATTCTGTTCTGTTTAGTTTGGTTTTACTATCTCTGACACAGCTATGGGCAGCTATTTTGAAGATAACAAGAGGCAATATGGCAGCCATTGATGATTTCCTATTGCCTTGTTTTGAAGTCCTGTATCACTTTCATGGTTTTGTTTTTATTGGCTTTATTCTGTTTTATTTTGTTTGACTTTATTCTCTTTAAAATAAAAAAATTCATTGTAAAAATAAAGACTTAGATATTACCTGACCTACCACCAACTTTTTGCTTTTAGAGAATTAGATTTTAAAGTGGAAAAGGTAATATTGAAATAGCTACCAAGAGTAAAACCAATGTAATTACCAATGGAAAGCTTTGCTATTGTACCCAGTGGTCCTTCTATGGCTTTTGAAATAAGGGGAGAGAGGCATATTATTCAGACAGTGTTGAAATATGGAAGATAATTAAGAAGAAAGATAAATAACATGTGGATCATCAGTGAAATTGATTAGGTGTTGCAACAGGCAATTTCAATAGTGGTTGTAAAAATTACCCTTTCCCTGTATATGCAAACCACTCCTTCCATCAAGAAGTAGAATACAGAACCTTGAAGAAGACATTAGAAAATGGAAAGACTTTTTCATGGGTCAGAAGAACTAATCTTGTGAAAATTACTGAAAGTGATCTATAGATTCAGTGCAATTCTTATTAAAATACTAACATCATTCTTCACATAACTTCACATAGAAAACACAATCCTATGATACCTATACAATCAGAAAAGACCCACAATAGCCAAAGCAATCCTGAACAAAAAGAGCAATGCTGGAGGCATCACAATACTGTATTTTAGGATGTACTACAAAGCCATAGCAACAAGAACAACAAGGTACTAGATGAAAGCAGACAGACCAGTGGAATACAGCAGAAAGCACAGAAAAAACTCCATGAACCTACAACCATCTGATTTTTGACAAAAGGGCCAAAAATTTATGCTTGAGAAAAAGACAACCTCTTTCACAAAGAGTGATGGGAGAACAGTATGAAAACACGCAGGGAAAATATGCCAAAGAATAAAACTAGATCTCTGTCCCTTAACCTGTATTAAAATCAAATAAAAGTAGAACAGAGACCTACATATTAAACTGGAAACTTTGAAACTTCTGGAAGATAACATAGGAACAAACAAAGATTTCCTGAATAAGATTCTAAGTCATAGGAAATAATACCAGCAATCAGCAAGTGGGATTATGTCAAATTGCAAAGCTTCTGAACAGCAAAAGACACAATTAATGAAGTAAAGAAATGACCCTCATAAATGACAGAAAAATGTTTACTAGCTACTTTTCTGATGTAGGACTAAGTTCAAGGATGTATAAAGTACTCAAAAAATTAACACCTAGGGGCTGGAAATGTAGCTCAGCAGCACAATGCAGGTCTGGCAAGTGTGAGATTCTGAATTCAATTTCCAATACAAAAAAAAAAAAAAACACCCAAAATCCAAATAACTCAAATAAAAAGTGGTCAAGTGAGCTGAATAGACACTTCTCAAAAGAAGAGTACAAATGGCCAATAAGTATATAAAAATGTTGAACAATTTTAGTCATTACAGATATGCAAATAGAAAATACTTTGAGATTTCATCTAACCCCAGTCAGAAAGGCTATCATAAGAAAACAAAACACAGCATAATGAATGTTGGTAAGAATGCAGGGAAAAGGGAAAATTCCCACTGGTGGGAATGTAAACTAGTACAACCACAATGGAAATCAGTATGGAGGTCCCTCAAAAAATTAAATGTAAAAATACCATTTGATCCAGCTATACAACTACTGGGTATGTTCCGAAAAGAATTAGACAGCATGCTATAGCAACACATGGATATCTATATTTACGGCAACACAATTCACAATAGCTAAGCTATGAAACAGCCTAGATGCCCATAAATAAATGAATGGAAGAAAATGTGATGCGTATACAAAATGAAATATTATTCAGCTATAAAGAAGCATGAGATCATGTAATTTTTAGGGAAATGGATGGAACTGGAGACCATCCACTTGTTAAGCAAAAAAAAAAAAAAGCCAGACTCATAAAGTTGAGTATCACATATTTTTTCTTTATGAGAAATCAAGTAAATAAATAAATGAGAGATGACAGGAAGCTGGGAGGTAGAATTTTGGACATGAGAAAGAGGTTTCAGAGAGGTGAAAAGGGGCAAATGGGTAATAGGACTGAAAATAATTCAGATCCATTAAATACATGTACCTATTTCCCAAAATGAACCTGACAATTTTGTATCACTGAAGCATGCTATCAAAAAATTTTTCAAATGTATTTCTTAATAAAAGAAGAAGAAGTAGCTAGCCCTTGCATCTGGGCTAGCTAAGAACTTGCTTGCTCTGACCAAGTGAAGGAACTGGTGAGACTTCTGGGCTACCACTTAAAAAGGCCTTGTAGCTTACAGTTTTACTTTCTTGGAAGCCAACCATGTCTTTACATGGGCTAGATTATAACATGATGAGAGACTGCAAGAAGGAAAAGAGGCACAACCAGTCTCCAGCCAGTTTCATCCCCAGCTGAAGTGCTAGATGGGTGAAAGAAGCCATCATGAATGTTTTTGTCCCAGTGGGGCACAACTACCTGAGAGATTGCAGCCAACACGAAGTGGAATGGAACTACTTCCCAATGGAGCCCAAAGAACCAGGAGAATCTTGAAGAATACTAACCCATTGTTGTTTACAATGGTTTTGAATAACAGATAACAAAAATATGTTCTCTGTCCCCAGTGACCATGCAGAGGTAGTTTGACAACACACAGGGTTCCTTGAATGTGCCTCATATGTGCTTTAAGTGGTGAGCAGACCTTATGTATGGACAAGCTTCTGGGCAAGGCAGTGGGCTTCATAGAACGTAGGCAGAGAAGAGGTAACAAGTCAGGCAACCAAAAGGTTCTTCAAGCTCTGATAAAATGAAAAAAGGGCAGTCAAAGGGGAACTGAGGCAATGGGTTTTCATGACACTTCCAAATTCAGGCCATGCAGCGGAGTTGAAAAATGCTGAACAACTCAACACAGGAGCAGTGGCTCCCTAAGGCCTTCATGCTGGCCTTAGGGGTATTATGGAATAAAATGGCAGTTAACTGGGTGATGAAAAGAATACTGATAAGCCAGCAGGTGGGAGGTGATACAGAGAAGTGAAGGAAGCCAGCATTACTAAGCCAACTCCCAGAGCTGGTGATTAAGAATCTTTGAGTAATTTCTGAAAATATACCTTATGATGATCGAATCTAAGGATGAGACAGCTGGAATGAGTAGATATGCTCAGAAGCAAAGGTATATACACACACATAGACACTAATGTTTTCCTAGAGTGCTAAGAAAGAACGAGAATGTGCTCGTTGGTATATTCCGGGAAATTAATTTCTGGAGAAAGTCAAAGTAACGTGTGCATTGACTGAGGTTTTTACATGTGAGAACCACAGACATTATCAGTAAGACAGAGCTCACAAGCTGTGGTCTTTGCCAAGTGCACAGCTAGACAAGCTGCAACTTTATCTCAAAACTGAAGAGAATTCCCCAACAGAAAAGATAATTACACATCTAATATATCAGAGGCTTTGCATTGAAAAAGTCACATCTCACTTCTGCATGTCACAACACTCCATAGGCAGTCAAGTGACAAACTAATTAACACATCAGAGTCCCCAAGGAACCACCAGAACAATAAAAATTGTGTTTCAGGAGGGCATAAATTTTATTTTACAGTGAGATAAAATATAATAACCAAGAAAGCCTGCTATTTCAAAATGTCTGACATGAATTATTGTTTTCATGACAGAAATCTTCAAGGTAACAGGAGAGAAATTGTACAGTAAGCAACTTTAAGAAAACATTTTGCTTAAAAGTTAAAAAAAAATTTAGATTGTCATTTGCACTTCCTACTGTTTACATTGGATCAGCTGCTTGATTAATCAACTTGTATACTTGATATTCACAGAAAGAAAAAAATTTTTAAGTTACCCTGTTAAATTGTTTGCAGTTTTTAGATATTTCCACTATTATATTGTCAAAAGCACATGCTTAACTTCTAGTGATTCTATAAAGGTTTCCATAGTTTTTCTTTTCCCTCTATTTTTGAGCATTAGTAAATGTATTCAGTAGGTTCAAATGCTATTTTCATTATGATTCAAGTACAATTTATAATGGGATAAATAGAAAGGAAGGAACAAGCACATTTTTTTCATTTTTTCTGGGTTTAAAGTATGACTATACTAACAAGGGCATTCTGTTTAAAAAAACCAAATCATTGTAAACAATACATTGTGATAGTTGGAATTTAAATTTGATAACTCAAAAATGATGACAAATAAAATAATGGCATGTTTGACAATCTAGTCAGAGTGTGATAGGAAAAACAAAGCAAAGCAAAAACTAGAAGGCTATCTTAACAGTGCTAACTAAAAACTATAATGTTGGTGGCCTTTGGAAGGACAAAGATTTCCTCTTTTCTACTTTAGAGTATCAGATTGTTGGTGTTACTAAGGATTTAGAATTAAGATCATTCTTATACTACATTTTCCCAGCTATTTGAGTGACTAAGGAAGGAGGATCACAACTTCAGTCCAGCCTGGGCAACTTAGCAACTTAGAGAGACCCTGTCTCAAAATAAAAGATAAACTGAGAGTGTAACTCAGTTGTAGAGCTCTAGCTGACCATGTGGGGGGCAATGAGGTCAATCCTTAGCACAAACAAAATTAAAAACCTGAGTTATGTTAGCCAAAAGTTCTTAAATTTGTAATGCCAGCATATCAACAATTCTTAACTAACTGGGAAAACAGAAATACAAACAGTGCACACTCCTTATTAAATAATTTTAATTAGCAATAAATGTTCATTGTGTAACATGCAAAAAGCAGAAGATACTTTTAAAAGGCAATAATCCTCATACCCAAAGACATAATATAAAATTTTAACAGTTCCATAGAAACACAGCCCTTTTGGAATGAGCATATGAGAACATGTGGTCCAGTTATACGTTGAATAGCTAAGGCACTGCTGACCCGGTGAGGTTAAGCGACTCTACAAAGCTACTAAGTAGAGGAGAGAAGACAAGAACCAGCCTCCTGCTGGTGGCCCCTGCTGATGCCATCCTCTTAATTTTGTTTATTTTGTTTGTTTATTTATTTATTTATTTTGCGGCACCAGGGATCGAACTCACAGCCTTACACCTGCCAGATAGGCACTTAAGCTACTGAGCCAAACTTCAGCCCTCATCCTCCTAATTTTGATACAGCAAGAGGATCCCAGCCTGTAGGAGCAAATGCTCATGAAAAGTCACTACTTACCAATTAACTGAAGCAGACAGAGAGGCCCTATAAAGAATGTCTGCAACACACAGACTAGCCAAAAGTGACTACCTTGCATCATATGCATGAAGATAAATTTGAAAATCAAGAATGATCCTTTGGAGGACAAGCTGCAACTTGATGGAACTGCCAGTCCATCAGAAGGGTGACTATTAGTTATTGCAGCTGACCTTCCCAATTGTCACACCTCTGGTGATTCACTGTCACTTCCCGAAGTATGCATTATGGCTCGAATTTATGAATGCATCTTTGGAAGTTGTAGGGAAGAGTTTGAATTTTGGATCATCAGTACTAATTCTGAGACCTGTAAAATGGTTTTCAGTATTTTCAATCCAAAGTGCATAGAAAATTACTTGTAAAACAATTTTTAATATATTTTAAATCTTAGAGTGACTTCTTTCTTTATTTTCTAAACCCAGCACCTCTTCTAAGACTATATACACTTTTTTGGGGAGGGGGGCGACATGTGTGTATCTGGTGCAGGTATAGTGATGCTAAAGTAAGAATGTACATACAAGTATATATGTAGAGTTGTGTGTGTGTCTTTTATATATTAAATAAGAGTTCTTAGGTGACTGTCCCTTATGTCCTTTGCATTTTATCAGAGATGGGTGAGGGGAGCTGGTTTTTCTGGCCTTACGTTTTTGGCTTCCTCCTTGTTTCATTAATTCGTTCTGATAAATTCCCATGGTAACTGTGCTAGCAGGTGTCTTTTTGGGCATAGTCTGTCTGTCTGTCTGTCTGTCTGTCTGTCTGTCTGTCTCTGTCTCTCTCTGTGTGTGTCTCTCTCCCTCTCCCTGTCTGTCTCTTGCTGTCTCTGTCTCTTTCTGTCTCTCTGTTTCTCTCTCACTCACTCTCCTTCATTTTTCTAATCACTGCTACTGTACAGCTTACCTGTAGAGGCAGGGGCTGCCCCCAGCATGATTTGCCACAATATTTTTTAAAGTCTATCTTTTTTCTGCCAATTGCCCCTTGTCCTTAGAATATGAAGTTTGGATTTTGTGACTGAGTAGTGGTGACAGTGAATATTTGTTTCTGATTTTTATCAAGTTTATTGGTATAATTTAAATATACATAATGATCACATTCATCATAGGGAACTTGTAACTGTACATGACATATCTTATTTCCTTTTTTCTTTCTCATTCCCCTCCAAATCCTTTAGCTCTCCTTACCCTCCTTATTTACAAAGTTTTGTTCCCATTTTATCCTTTTTTCACATTTTTTCTTTTTCTTTCCTTCTTCCCCTCTACTAGTTCCATTTTCCTTTTTTTTTTTTGCCTTTCCTTTTGAAAAATATCTTCCTGTTTCACAATACCTATTATATGTTTTGATTGTCATTTATACTTTAAGTTACTCACGCCAGAGAGACACTGTAATATTTATAGTGTGTGTCCAATTATTTTACTTAGGAGGATGGTTTCAAAGTCTGTCCATTTACCTAGAAATGTCTCAAGTTTATCCTCCTTTGTGACTGAGTAGTGCTCCATTGTATAAAAAATCCTACATCTTTTTATTCATTCTTAAGACGATGGGCATGTGAGTTGTTTCCAAGATTTAGCTATTACAAACTGTGCTGCTATGAACATATGTGTGCATATATTGCTGTGGTATGATGTTTTTAGTTCTTCCAGGAAGGGGAACAACTGGTTCAAATGTTTTTTGTTCTTTGTTTTTGTTTTTTTGAGGCGTCTCCACACTGATTTCCAGAGTGGTTGTACCAGTCTACATTCCTACCAATAGTAAAGAAGTGTTCCTTTTTCCCCCAGCCCCACTAGCATTTGCTATTGGTTGATTTATTGATGATAGCTAGGTGAGATGAAATCTTAGTGTTGTTTTAATTTGCATCTCGTGAATCACCAGTGATGTTGAACATTTTTTCATATATTTATTTTCCATTTGTCATTTTTTGGATGGGGTCTTTAAATTTGGGGGGTCTGATTTTTTTCAGTTCTTTATATATTCTAGATTTTAGGCCTTTGTTTAAGGAACAACTTACTAAGATTTGTTCCCACTCCGTGGGTTGTCTTTTCACTCTGTTGGTGATTTCTTTTGTTGTGCAAATGCTTTTTAATAGATGAGATTCCAAACAAAAAAGAAACTAGAGGCCAATCTCCCTAATGAACATAGACACAAAAATCCTCAGTAAGATACTGGCAAACAGAATACAGCAAATCATCAAGAAGATTAAACACCATGATCAAGTAGGATTAATCCAAGGGTGCAAGAATAGTTCAACCTGCCAAATTAATACATGTCATACACTATATCAACAGAGTCAAAGACTAAAACCACATGATCATCTCAATAGACCCAGAAAAAGCATTTGACAGAGTCCAATACCATTCATGATGAAAACCCTACAGAATATCAGAATAGATGGTCTTTATTTCTATTTGATAAAAGTCACCTATGACAAGTCAACAGCCAAGATCATACTGAATGATCAACAACTGAAAGCTTTCACTCCAAAATCAGGAACAAAACAATGTCCACTGTCACTGCTCCTGTTTCATATAGTTATGGAAGCATTAGCCAGAGCAATTATACAAGGAAAAGGAATAAGGAAAGGAAGAAATTAAATTATCATTTTTTGCAGATGATATGATACTCTACCTAGAATACCCCCAAAACTCCACCAAAAGACTTCTAGATTTAATAACGGAATTTAATAGTGTAGCTGGATATGAAGTCAACACTCAAAAATCAATAGCCTTCCTATACACAAAAACAAAGTCACTGAGAAAGAAATTAGGGAACCAACAACTTTCACAACAGCATCAAACAAAACAAAACAAAACAACAACACCAACAACAAAACAATGAAACACCTAAGAATCAATCTAATGGAAGAAGTAAAAGATCTATACATCGAAAATTATAGTACTTTGCAAAAGGAGATTGAAGAGGATATTGCAAAATGGAAAGAGTTTTTTTTTTTGTACTGGGGATTGAACTCACAACCTTGCGCTTGCCAAGCAGGAGCTTGTGCTGCTGAGCTAAAACCCTGCCAGAAAGAGGTATCTTGCACATAAGCTGGAAAACTCCCAAAATTGTTATACCAATTTAATGCAATCCTGATCAAAACACCATTAGCATATCTCATAGAGCTAGAGAAAACATTCCTAAAAATTTATTTGGAACTAGAAGAATTTTGATTCCAAAATTCATTTGGAACCTAAAACAGAAAAAACAATCCTAGGCAACAAAGCCAAGGCAAGGGACATCACAATCCCCGATTTAAGATTATACTACAAACCTACTTTGATAAAAACAGCATGATATTGGCAAAAAAAAAAAAAGAGGGAAAAAGCAGACCTGAGGATCAGTAGAACAGATTAGAAGATGTACCAAGAAATCCAAACAAATTCAGCCACACAAGGGAGCACAAACACTTCACTGGAAGAAAGCCTCTTTAATAGAAACTGGCTTTCCTCATGCCAAAGACTAAAAGTAGACTCATGCATCTCACCATGAACTAAACTAAAATTGAAATAAATCAAAGATCTAAATATTAAAACAGAAACACTAAATCTGCTGGAAGAAAGAATATGTAGAACTCTTGAATACATATATAGGCAAAAACTTCATGAACAAAGCCCTGATGGTATGGGAAACACTGAAAAGAATCAACAACTGGGATCTCATTTCATTAAAAAGCTTTCACACAGTAAAAGAAATTATCAATAGAGTGAAAAGATAATCCACAGAGTGGGAATAAATTTTAGCCAGTTGTCCCTCAGATAAAGGACTAATAACCTAGAGCTTATAAAGAGTTGAACAATATCGGATCCCCCCCCCAAATTTAAAGACTCAATCCAAAAATGTGCACCTTAGATGAATACACACCTCTCAGAAGAAACACAGATGGTAAACAAGTACATGAAAAAATGTTCAACATCACTGGTCATTCATGAAATGCAAATTAAAACAATGTTAAAATTCCTTCTCACCCTAGAAAGAATGGCTATCATCAATAAATCAACCAACAGAAAATGCTGGTGGGGCTGTGGAGAAAAAGGACCCCTTCTCCACTGTTGGTGGGAGTGCAAACTGGTACAACCACTCTGGAAATCAGTTTAGAAATTCCTCAAAAAAAAAAAAAAAAAGGAAATTAGGAGTCCCCTTTGACCCAACTGCTCCCTTTCTGGGTATCTTCCTGGAAGAATTCAAAACATCATACCACAGCAATATATAAACACCTGTGTTTATAGCAGCATGGTTTGTAATAGTCAAATTTTGGAAACAACCCAAATGCACATCAGCTGAAGAATGGATGAAAGAGTGTGGGGTCTCTTTATACACTGAAGTATTACTCAGTTATAATTAAGGATAAACTTGAGACATTGCTAGGTAAGTGGATGCATCTTGAGACCATACTCTTAAAGCAAATAAATCAGACACAAGTGGATAATTATTGCATTGTTTCTCTGGTGTGAGATACAAATAGTGTAAATAAAGACCAAAGTATTTAATAGGTATTGTGAAATAAGAAGAAATTGTTCAAAAGGAACGGGATCAAGACAGAAGGCAGGGGGAAAGGAAGGAAATGAAAAGAGAAAAAAATGATGAAGATAAAATGGAAACAAAGCTTTGTAAATAAGAAGAGTAAGAGGAGTTGAAAGGAGGGGAGGGGATTTGAAAAAAGGTGGAAATCAAGATATATCATATACAAGGTACAAATTCGCTATGATGAATATGATCATTATGTTTACCTAAACTGTATGAGTATGTACTTAATAAAAAAAAATAAAGTGATCAATGTGGCTTCTGAATATTGGATGGGGGGGAGGAATGACAATAAAGCTGATAAGTTTTTACTTTTATTGCCATTGTTTTTGTTGCTTCCAGAGTTGTCGAAGGCCATGTACTATGATCTACTTGTAGATTTTCCTCTGCTCAGACCATGAAGTTTCTTGAAAATCTCTTTTGATAGCACTTCCTGACAGGGTCTTAGGACTCTAGTTCTTTGATTTGCATTCATCTGCTCAGTCTTTCAGCCCTAAATACACTCAGGCTAGCAGAGGAGGAGAGATTTCCAGCCTCATCCAAAGGTTGCCCTGGATCAGCAAGCTGGGACCTGTGTTGGTGCACAGTTATGAGCCAAACATCCCCTTCCTCATGGGAGTCCCACCTTGGACATCCTTGATGGTTTTGTAAATCAGCCAGACATCAATCAATCCCATATCAG